>JAHDVE020008022.1:0-65126 GCA_022606495.2 Halesus radiatus | reverse complement strand
ATTAATTAATTGTACAAAATATTCGCTGATAATAAAAACGTACTCGTATGATACTATATTATATAGGCATATAAAAGCATTATTCAAAAGCGATTTCAACATCTACAGTAATATTATTACATTTATTTTACTTGCGCGGCAATGTTCCCTCATCCTTCCATGCCCCTTCCCCGACCCAACTACAATACCTGATTCCCACTCCATCCAGGTGTAGTTATAAATAGGTTATCGTGTATTGTTCTACATTCATAAGGAACTGTATATATTTTCATACAGATCACCAAACGCCGATTCTGGATATATAATTAAATGTAGAATTTATAAATCGTTATTTAAAAATGAATAAAAAATCATCTCATTAAAATATCTCATTATGTTGGTACCATTGCATTTGGAACATATGACATCACGTGTGCATTCTGCTTTTGGATTAGTATTAACATTTTTATTTTAGATTTTGTTTTGTATTTTAAATTCCTATTTTTTTAATTTTTGCGAAATTTATACTTTATTTTGGTGACTTTAAGCTCCATAATTATTGTTCAATGTAAAAAAAATATTTATGAGAGAAATTAGAGTATTTATGAGCAAACCAATTATCAATACGGATATTATGATAATGTTAATGCTCAATATTATTATTATTCTATGAGTTAAAGTTTCTAAAAGGGTACATAATTTTATTACTTATGTTTAGTTATGGTTTACTATGAATGGAATATAAAATTATGTGCGGTAAAGTTCATTCTTTTTTTGACATTTGACATTCTAATCTCTATACTTATCAAAACCGACCGGCCATAGATTTGGAGCGTTTTGGCGTGCTTTGAAAAATTGAAACTTACAAAATGGAGTTTCTTATTCTGTACATAATCAAAAACATTATATTTATTGTAATCTTATTATATTTGTTCTTGTATTGATTTCTTACTTAGTTTTTTTTTGTTACTGTTCAGTTTTGATTTAATCAAATTTCTATTATTATCTGTGACCATTATTAATTGTATTATTTTTTTATATCGTATGACATATTAATGACTGTTTATGTTTCAATAAATAAATAAAAGGTAGAATATTTAATTCTATGTGGATTTTCGCATTCCAGATAATATTTTAATAACAAACAAAATTGCGTAACTATGGAGAATTTGTCTAGCAGATGATTGAATCCGCGACGCCGGAATCGGGAGCAAAGAGCAATTGGAATATTTGAAATTGCTATCGCAGACCATCTCAAGTATCGGCGCTTCCTCGAAGCCCAAGTAAATCTGGTTTCCAAGAAGTTGGGTTCTGTTTAGGCCTAGCAGATTATTCAACAGTAACCGGCTGCTGACCTTTACAGATTTCAAGTTCGCCCTAATGTTTCATTTGGTAGGTAATTTAATTTATCAAACTAGACCCTCATACATGTCGTAATTTAGGAAAATTCTAAGAAAATTACCTTTTTGTGGAGTTTTTTTTTGATCCCGTTTCACTCAGCATCGTCCTGCTGAGAGAACATCTTTCAAAATCTGAATGTTAAGTATTACTTTAAAAAAATGTTAATATCCATTAAAAACTTTCAACGGTTTTTAAGGTTATTTTTTAAATATTCTCCAGTCCTAAATATTATAAATAGTTCAAATAAATACCAACTCTTCTTGTGCCACCAATCTTCTAATAAATGTAACATCAATAGAAAAAGGAGGATAAAATATCATCTTTATGCTTAAATTTTTTAATAAAACTGTGTTCATCTGAAGCGACCTGCCAGGTAAGTATGTTTTTGTGTATCTGTTTGTACATAATTAAATAAAGAATAGGAAGTAATATTTGTATAGCGCCTTTGAGGTGATTTTTCACAAAAACGGCGCTACACAAATCATTCAATTATTATTATTATAACTAATTGAAACGGTTTTAGTTGACTTGGGCAGTCTACCTCTTTCCATATTTTCCATCTCCCCTCTCTCACAGCATACAATGAAACACGAATCCGAAAAAAAAACAGAAAATAAAAAGATTTCAGTCGCATCTGGGACTCGGCAATTGTGTTCGGGAAGAACTTTGCAATCATCACAAGGATAGCAGCCAATAATATGGGATTTAAAATGGAGGATAATATTAACAAGTCTTGAACTTGAAGTATGATATCGGTGTAGATGGCGTAAATTGAACTGGTCTCATTATCTAAGTTGGTTAGCGGTTACCCCGGATAGGTACAGGTCCTGGGTTCGAGTCCCAGATGCGACTGAAATCTTTTTATTTTCTATTGCTTTTTCGGTTTCGTGGTTCATTTGGGATGTGTTAATATTATATTCTTCGGTGATGGGTAAAACTTCTTAATTATTAGCAATTTTTATTAACCTTGCAATTTACATGTCGATGGAATTGCGAAAATACAAGCAGTCGTTTCTTAAGGGCTTTTATGGGTATTCATTGTACCTGCGCATAACCTTTTTGCTTACAACATTCATAAAAGCCATGTTTGAAGGAAGAAAGCTCCCATTAGCCTAGGGTAGGTACTGTATACAATGAAGCATAATATACTTTTAATTTTACACATTGGCCCAATAAAAAACACATCATTTATAAGATGTTTTCTTGTACAGTTAGAGTAAAACTCACGAGAGATCCGTTGTAATCCTTCGTATGTATGTCGCAGCTAGATTCGAATTTTAAATCGAACTTTTTTTTTCGACATAACGTAATTTCGATGGGTTAGAAACATTCGGTATTCTGATATCTTCTGTCGTTGTCGCTATGAGGATAATTATTGAAGAATTTTAGGTTGGCGGTAAGTGGGATTGACTTGATGGTTTTGATTATTGAACATGTAAATCTACTCGATATTTAAAATATGTAAGTACAATGAATATCCTTATATGTAGAATGGGTTAAGCACAATTTTCTTAGGAAATTAAATTTTAAGCTAAAAATTCTAATTGAAAGCATTAATTATGTAAGTTTGATTGCGTCTAAATACGCTTAATGACAGGAGAATTATTTCAGACCTAGTTGTATTATATAGAATCATTAACCACCTAATTGACAGCCCTGCCATCGTCGCCACTATTAAATCACATGGACCGATGAGGAACACAAGAATATTTTTCTGCAACACTCACTAACCCATAGGATGCATGATCTGGGCAACAAGTTTGTTGTCGCGGGTTCAAATTAAATTAAAGTAAATTTTATTTAATTTGTGCTGTTTCACAATTAATTAATTAAAAATTATAAATAGTATATTTGCGCACGTTCCAGAGTGGAAGATATTCTCAGTATCGCCCTGGTGAAATACCACCATTAAGAATTGAAACGTTGCTTGAAATGGCTTTTATCCGTGTTTGGTGACCAGATCTGAATAGCCAGGTATTTTCCCATCTTCTTCTCCCCTTCTCCTTCCCCTCCCCAATACCTTCAGTCTTACAACATTTCCCAATTGGGAATGCCATAGTCTCAATGCCTCCAGAGGGTCGGGAGCAGTTGGGACTCTTGTGCGGTATTCATATAAAAAAATTTTTTTTGGTTATTTTGTTTACTGAGAGTATTATACGTAAAATATTTATTTGCTGTAAACAAATCAAACTCTAACATTTATTGAAGGAGGCTCATTGCTTCAAATGTATACATTATTTTCGTAAGAGGTTTTGAAACAAAAATATTACTGAAAAGTGCGGTTTTTGAATAAGTCACATATAGTTAATACTTACTTTGTTTTGTACAAAACGTGTCAAGACTATCGAATTCAAAATTGATCGATTTCAATAAATAAATTTCATATTAGTACAATTCTTTAAAGAAATACAGTTTTTTCATAACTTGACAGTATTTGAAATAATCCCGACCGTGAAATGATGAAGGACTTAGATAACAGAGGAATTACATCCAGGACACCCGGTAGAAATATTAACCAGGATATATATCGTTTAGTGGTATCACAATGTTCCAATTTGAACACCTTATTCATACCCATTGGCCGTGTCCAGATGGGCCGCACAATACACGTGATCCGCTCCCAACTAGCAAATAAATAATTAAGCCATCAAAAGGGCAAAACAAAGTGTACGAAATCAATTGTGACTTTAATAGTGTGTTCGGACGTTTCCATCATTGTTCTAGCATTCATTGACTTACTTGCTAGTTGGGATCGGCTCATGTGCCTCGTGTGGTCGAAGCTATTCAAGTGATATTTTTTACCCGGTGGTTTTCTGGTTTTTCGTCCCTCTCTTGTCAGGCTAAAGACGACCATCAGGTCAATTTTTACCTTTCAAACTACAGTTATTTAGCCCGGAATAAAGTACCAGTAAAGCAGTTTTAGAAGTAATGAGGTGCGACGGTTTTCATTACTACATCTGTGGTATTCATTAACATCATCACGGCGCTACATCTCAGGATGGGATTCGGTCTCCTGTACAAATGCTATTCACTGGCTGCGTACTGTCCCGATTAGGGATTGCGATCCCGCAAAGTAGGATCCCATATTCCCGCGGGATCCCGCACCATTTATCCCGATCCCGATCCGCAGAATTTGCAGAACATACAAAAGAAGTAATTTTCTACTCTATGACAAGAGTTTAAAAAGTTGAAAAAAATAATTAATCTGGAAATGAAGAATCTGAATCTGATGACAATTTGCAACAATCTACTGATCTGTAGTTGAAAGAAGAATCACAAATTAATATACAAAAGAAAAACTGTGCGAGAAAATAAAAAAAATTGCCCATTTCAAGTATTTTGAAAAACTATTGATGAAAGAAATGTCAACCTATGAAAGTGACGGAGTAAGAGGCAAGTTCCTCAGTATGGACTACAATTACTTGATTACCATATCGTCAATAAGCGTAGAAGCTGAGGGAGATTTTTCAGCCACAGGCTATACACGTAACTCTCTGAGAAGCAGATTATGAGATGAGACGTTGAATAGTGTCTGTTTCTTGAGATCTCATTTCCAGCAATGATTATTTTTACGGATATGTTGTTTATATCAGTTTTTAATAATTATTTTAATAATTTTATAACATGTTTAATCAATAATTGTTATTATCATATTACGTGTAATATGTTTGTGAATAATTAAGACAGATTCTACACAACTTTTTGGTTTGTTTTCTTATTGATTTATTAATATAATAGAACGTTAGTTATTTTTTTATTTGCTGCCAAACACAGGGTTACTAGGAATATATTTGAATGATTTTAATTTATGATGATTAAAAATATTTAATAAACTGTACATCGAAAATCCGATTCCGTACGGATCCCGCTGAATTCTGCGGGATTCGAAAAATTCTTGCGCGGTTCCAGTGGGATTGAAAACTGTGCGGGATTGCAATCCCTAACTCCAATGGTGAAATATATTTTAGAATTCATGGTTAATTTTAATTCTATACGATCCGTTTTCTAGCTTTGGTTCCAAGATCTGTGGTATTAGAACTTTAAAATATTTAATTAAAATATTAAAAATTATTTTGTTCAAACCACTATATAATAATAATAAAAAAATCTATATTTTACAAAACTGGCCTTGCGTATGTGGGATTTTTTTGTTTTATGTATATTGCACGTAGGTTTATTTACATTTGTTCAGATGTATATATAAGTAAATATTTAAAAAAAATATGTTTATAACCATTATACCTTATTTGGGTAAATGTATCAAAAAAATTATTGATATATATAAAAAAATTAAAAAAATGGTTCCTTGACCAGTATACTACGTATAATAATAATAATAATAATAATAATAATAACAATAATAATAATAATAATAATAATAATAATAATAAATAATAATAATAATAATAATAATAATAATAATAATAATAATAATAACTAATAATAATAATAATAATAATAATAATAATAATAATAAATGTTTATTCCGGTATGTGGGGAGGTTAGTGCAGTCCCACACATTCCATACAACAATATACATTCAATAGTTATAAAAAATATACAAAATATATACATACATCACATCGTAAAAATAAATAAATAAAGAAAAATAATAATTTAACTAAATAGGAGTAAGATAACTCCTTAAGGGTGCTGCGGCATTTATATTGTGAGGGGCCAATATATTTGTCCAGTATGCGTCGATGCTGGAGGCTGGACTGAGGCGGGCTTCCATGATGAGGATATTCCTGGAGCTGTTTATTCTTTCCCTCATTCCAGCCACCCTGGATCTTATAAGGGCTGCAAAACCGGAAACTCGCCCCTCCGTGAACATACTGGAAGCACTGCAGTATCTGGGGAGGCCAAACATTATGCGGAAGGCGTTATTGTACTGTACGCGAAGTCTTTCCATACTACTCTTTTTGTAGTTTGCCCAGAGTTCGCAGGTGTACAACGTTGCGCAGAAGGCAAGGAATAGAGTCCTTTTCACAGCGGTACTACAAAGGCGAAATCTTCTACTGAGCATATTCGATTTTACGCTGAGAGCGCGTCTTTGCCTATCAATGTCATCATCATCCATCAGAGTACTGGTGATTATGTGTCCTAGGTATTTGGTTTCTTCAGTCACCTTCAGGATCACACCGTTCAGGGTAGCTGCAGGAATACGAGTCGGGCCTTGTCTATATCTTATGACCAACAGAGCTGTTTTATTGGGGTTATAAGACATGTTTGTTTCTTCAGCAAACTCTTCGCAGATCTTCAGGAGAATGCGCAGCCCTCTTATAGACGGTGCCATTAGTACCATGTCGTCCGCATAACTGATGTTGTTCAGACACTGTCCTCCGATGTGGCAGCCTACCCTTGCATTGTTTAGCCTTTCAGTTAGTTCGTCCATGTAAAGGTTGAACAATATCGGGGACATGCATCCACCCTGTCTGACGCCGCTCTTTAGGAGGAAAGGTTCGGAAAGACCATCTTTCCACCTTACTAGGTTTTCCTGCTGTCTGTGCCACAAGTCAAGGATGTGTATCACCTCCGATGATATGCCTCTATCCCTGAGTTTAGCCCATAACAACGGGTGAGAAACCCTGTCGAAGGCCTTACTCAGGTCAAGGAAACATGCGTATGAGGTGGTTTTCTTATTTCTATAGTACTCTAGTGTTCTTTTCACAGTAAATATGGCTGCATCGGTAGAGGTCTGCTTTTTGAAACCCATTTGGTTGTCATTAGTTTCCATGCTGGGTCCGACTCGGTCCAGTAGTAAACGTTCGAATAATCGTGCGACGGCAGTAGCAATTGAGATCGGTCTATAGCTGTCCTGGGTGGTTGAGTCCGACGATTTAGATTTGAGAATGGGTGTTATTATAGTTCTTGTCATATTATTTGGTAAGTATCCATTCTTTAAAATATCATTAAATAGCCTCGCCAGCAGCTGTAAAATTGGTCCTCCTGCGTGTTTAACGTGTTCAAAACTCAGTCCGTCATGGCCTGCTGACTTCCCAGTTTTCATGTATCTCATGGCGGTGTTAATCATGTCTACTTAATTAATAATAATAACATAGACAAATTATAAGCATAAGTGATGAGAGAAAATAAATAATAATTATGTAAAATAAAACACAATCAATATAAACTTGTAATTATTACATTAATATTAGAAAGACAAAATTCAAACAAAATCAAAAAAATAACAATATTTATTCTGAATATGGATATTAATGTGAAAATATATATTAGTTATTTGAAAAAAAAAATGGTCATTAATATCATTTAATTGACTTTTCCTAATTTATAAATTTTCAAATTTATTTAATTGTAGACCAGTTGTATTTGTACGTACAATTTTAAAATCTTTATTCATGTCAAAATCTGGTTGGCAAATTTTAGAAAAAATATTGTTACTCAAACACCTTTCGTGTTCCTTAACTCTACTATTAAAATTTCTTAAAAAGTCTTATTAAAAAGTCTTTCCTTATTTAAAACAAAATTAAAATCGTTAGTAATAAATTTATAGAACTCCGAGATTTGAAACATGTAGATATTTATTAATTGATAAACTAAAGTTCTTAAAAACTTAAGACAAGATTTTTGTGCATAGCGCAAAGGGTAACAATTATTATTTTATAAACAATAATTATTAATCTAAAACACTCATCCAAATTGAAAAAACCTTCCGAGCAAAGATAAATGTCGCCGGCAGGACTCGAACCCGCACCCTTCTAATGTCCGGTTAGATGCTCTACCGTTGAGCTATGTAGATATTTATTTATTAAATAGATGTTTTAAAAATATTTAGTTAATAATGACGCAACAAACTTAGAGGTATACAAATGGAGTAAACACTAGCTTTTGAAACATGGGCAACAACATGCAGTCAATTGGCATCATAGAAATATCACGCCCTTCAGTCGATTACAAGCGCTCGCCGGGTATATGGATCTCTAACGATAACTGCAAAACGTCTACATGACTGGACCCGTCAGTGACTGAGTTGGCATCGCGTCTGGGTCTCACCAGGCGTCGTGAGTTCAATTCTTCGGCTGGATAAGTCCTCCGTCACAACACAAACAACATCTTCCGCTTACTGTGATGGTAGTAAGATATTTTCCAATATTATTAGGTTATTCATAACCTGAGAATGTTTTTCTTTCTTTTAAAGAAAAAAAAATAAATGTCGTTTTAGAAAAGATAGAAAAAGCAACGGTGTAACCTTTCATCGGTTTTATAATATTCGTGTAAATTGACTTTTCGATAATAATAAAAAAAAAATAAAAGTAAATAATGAAGTAGGCACGCCGGTAACTCAAATGCTCCAGACCTCAATGGCCACAAAGTATTTTTGCATAAATCGAAGAGGTTTCTTTTAATGCTTTTTAAAAGATCATTTTATTACTTCTCAGCAGTGGTGCGATTTTATTCTGGCTACCGTGTACACATACACAATACAAAGCAGAGGGTATAGAGGGTCCTTTTAACATACATGGAATTACCCTTGGGCTTATTAGAGCCAGTGGGGCATTTTACAAAGCGAGCGGAAGGAAACGTGTAGGGTCTAGCGACGGGAAAAGACCACACGACATTGTACTGGATTCGAAGGATACAAGCTCCCTTGAGGTAAAAACCCTCACCTGACGACCAGAAGGCGGATTAAGCAATGAAATGTGGAGTGATTTTTAGTTCGTATGTTAAAAGGATCTATTTGTTACCTGTAAAAGGTCTCCGATATTGTCCAAGAATTTTATTTCCTTATTTAATTATTGACCCCTTTTTGGCATATACTTGAGAAAAATAAGAGTATGTGGGGGAGAAGTCTTGTGG
The DNA here is from genome assembly GCA_022606495.2 of Halesus radiatus. NCBI lineage: Eukaryota > Metazoa > Arthropoda > Insecta > Trichoptera > Limnephilidae > Halesus > Halesus radiatus. The sequence continues at coordinate 55,928 of JAHDVE020008022.1, read as the reverse complement.
GAGAGAGAGACGTCGGAGAAGGATGATTTATTAATTCGAAATAATTATAAAAATAATTAAATAACGAAAAATAATTATTATATACTAGTTGATGTGTGCTCTGCTCACGGTTTTTTTTAAATAATAACTACGAAGTTGTGAATTCTTGCTTAATGAATTGAATTCATCCCCTGTGTCGACTATTACCATCTCTAAACAAAGAAACAATTTGAAAATTTTATTTCCTTTCAAATATTTATTTTTCAAAAACGAGAAATAAAAAAAGTTCTTAAGTAGGTACATACTTGTGTTTTCCATTTTGAAGTATATTTATCCCTAACAAACCTTCTTCCTTTGAATATGTAATCTATGGCTAACCAGGGTTGTATATCTATGGACTAACGTCAAAACAACATGGCAGGTTCAATGTTTTTCATACTAATTTTAAAACGTTATAGAAACAGTTTTACATATTGGATTTCATTCAAACAACTCTCTAAGCCTTCCCGGCACTAATCAGAAAAAACTGTGCTATTTTAAGCGAAACCAGTAGAATACATATTTTTTTTTTCATGTATAGAGATTTTATAATTGTACATAGGATTAACATTTATCAAAATCAAATGAAAATTTCTAAAATTAATAAAAAAAAAATCTCTTTAAATATATTTTGTTTCTAGTACTGCGCAATAATACTATCATTTTTTTTTTAATTAATAAACATTTCCTCTTTGATGTCTTTCTCCTCCTTAAACAGGATCAAATTTATTGCTCAGGGGTTTTGTGAAACTTTTCAGTTTTAAAGCTGCACTATATTATGTGAACACCATACAAAAGTTTCAATTGTTCCAGGCCAGTGAAACTATGGCATCCTCTATTTATTGTAGGGTTTCGAGAGGCTGATGGGAATGGGAAAAGGAAACATGTCTAAAAGATCAAGGTTTCGAAGGTACATGGCTATTCGCAATTGAATATATTAAAATCAAACAATAACTTTGTTTACATCACTTTTATTTGCCGACCGGGTTTTGCCACTACCGTAGCTTCTCCAGGACAGTATATTACTAAACTATGAACTAAGATATACATGTGTTATAGATTGATAAAAACAGGAGAGTGAAGGGCCAAGGGTGGGAGATCAGCAGGTACCTGACCGGGAAGGGCGTGCACTTTGTTTACTGCCCTGAAGAAGCTACGGTAGTGGCGAAACCCGGTCGGCAAAAGTGTATACCAAATAAAATTGATGTAAACAAAGTTATTGTTTTATTTTCACCAAGTTACCGCTTGAAAATATATTAAATCATTTTAAATAATGTTTTGTTTCTGAATAACGGTTTTCCACTAGGACGATATTAATGGTAACCATGAACCTAGAATATACTTTCAAGTCGTTCTAATATCCGCATAGTCTGCAGCTATTTAATTTTCCCGTAATAAATATGATCCCCTCCTCGCGAAATAACAAGTGGCACGTAAAAGCTTTAAAGTATCCAAGTAGAACAAACTTAGAATACGTAAACTTGTGTGTGCAGTTTTCCCAGTCGAGATAAGTGAATTAAAATTATTTACTTAAACTTTTCGCCGAGTCTTCTAAATTTTCACTGAAGAGAAATAGGGCAAAAGTCAGTTGGTAAATTACACGTACCTACACGTAATACAAGCGTAATATTTATTACGGCCCAGAAGAAATGTATAACACAATATGATAAGGGTTAGTTCTCATATTAAACGGGCTTTAACACTGACAAAGATATAAAATGCAAGATTTATTTATTCATAAATTTAAAAAGCAAAATTAAAAACATTAGTCACTCATCTCACTAGGACAGTCCTGTGTTACAATAAGGAACTCAGTACGTTTTTTTTCTAATGTTTGTTTTCATGGTTACAATAATTTTCAAAGTCCGCCAAAACGCTGCAAATCTATGGCCGGTAGATTTTGATGAGTTTTTAGGTGAGCATGTCAAATGTCGAGACAGGGGTGAGCTCTTCCGTACATAATTTTATATTATATTCATAGTAAGCCATAACTAAACATAAATAAGGAAATCATGTACCTTTTAAGAAACTTTTACTCGTAGAATAATAATAGTCTTGAGCATTAACATTATCATAATATTCATATTGATAATTGGTTTGCTCATGAATACTCTAATTTCTTCCATTAATAATATTTTTTTTTTATATTGAACAATTATAGGGCTTTAAGTCACCCAAATTAAGTTTAAATTTCACCAAAACTAAAAAAAAATACATATTTAAAATACAAAACAAAATCCAAAAACAAAATGCGCACGTAACGTCAGATGTTCCAAATGCAATGGTACATTACAATTTGTTTCGATGAGATGATTTTATATTCACTTTTAAATAACGATTTAAAAATTGTACATATAATTATATATAATAAAAAACAGAATCGGCGTTTGCGAATCTATATCAATATATATTTTTATGGCCATTATATTTTTCACTGAAGTTCCTTATCAATTGTGTGAAACGATATATAAAATCGAAAACATAACACCAAAGTTATTTAAACTGTCACATATAAAAATCCATAACAAGACATTTTTGTATAAAGCTCCTCTTATTATTATGAAGAAAATAATATTAACATAAACTAAATGAATGATGAAACCGGACAAAAGGATAGAAACTAAAAAGATTTCAGTCGCATCTGGGACTCGAACCCAGGTCCTTTGCCTATGCAGTTTATAATATGAGATTAAAAATGGAAAATAAAATTCACACATCTTGAATTTGAGCTATGATATCGATGAAGATGACACACATTGAACTGGTCTCATTACCTAAGTCGGTGGAGCGTTGCCCCGGATAGGCAGAGGACCTGGGTTCGAGTCCCAGATGCGACTGAAATCTTTTTAGTTTCTGTCTTTTGTCCGGTTTCATCTTTCATTTAGGTTATGTTAATATTATTTTCTTCAATGAAAATCATAAAATTTATTTTTAAAACACAACTATTTTAAACATCTAGAAAAAAATATGTCTTTCGCAGTTTTACACCGTGTACTTATATCGAATCGTAAAAAGGGTAGGGTGAAAAGATTATATTATTTTTATGTAGGTACTCGTCATGTTCACCGGGAGCTTTTGATTTGGGTTTGACAGTGTTGACAGAGAGAAGCAAAATAAGAAAAGATCTTTGTAATAAAATATTATTATTTTTTATATGGATGAAAGATAATCACTGTTTGACAATTTGATTAAAGATTATCACCGGATGAAATCTCGTCAATTATTGTGAAGTGACAATAATAAAATTATTATTATTATCAAAAATATATGTACGATTTTTTTTTATTAACTTTTTGAAATATAAAGCTCATTGTAATATGTTTTTAATTATTGTAGATAATATTAACACCAATAAATAATATAATATAGATAAAAATTGGATAGGTATATCCGAGACATTATCCAAAGATTACAAGTAAATTCGGGAAGAATCTTATAGTTATAAAAAGGTCCCAGCCAAAAAATACATCGGAATTAATAGAGGATGATATTGACAGTTCTTAGAAGTCGAAGTATGATACCTATAAAAATGACGGGATGGAATGGGGTAGTCGTAGCTCAGTTGGCATAGAGCACAGGTTCCGGATAGACCATGAGGTCCTGGGTTAGAATCCCAGCTGCAACATTTTATTTTCTGTGTCTTTTCGGTTTCGTGTTTCGATTTGGTAGTTGTTAATATTATTAGATGAATTTTAAAATGTACTTAATTTTCACCACTTTATAAATATACATTGATATCTACGTGTTTCGAAAGCGATGCTTTCATCATCAGGAATGTGTGAATAATAAAAAAAATCAAGTTAGACAGATGATAAAAATAAGAACACAATAATTTAAGAATAGACAAATTATAAACATAAACAAAAATTGATTAAAGTAGGTAAGTAAGTAGTTAAAAATGGTAATAAAAATTATTATAAAATATTGAATTCCAAATTTATAGCTGAAATATTTTTTTTTATCATTGACATAAATATGAAAATATTTGAGTATTTATTGAATTTAATTCAGTATTAACGATTTTTATGATTTCTAAAATTTCCAATTTATCTAATTGTAAACCGGTTGTATTTGTATGTTAATTTTTTAAACCTCATTTATATCAAATAAATGATTGGTTTCTAAAATATGGTTTTCAAATTCAGAATAGTTGTTATTATTTAAACACTTTAGGTATTCCTTAACTCTAATACTGAAATTTCTACAAGTCTTTCCTATGTAAAAATAGTTGCAATCTTTACAAATTAATTCATATACCCCCGATTTATTTAAAATATTATCTTTATCTTTGTTATTTAAAATTATTTCTAGTGTAAAAAGCTGGTTGGATAGTATTTGGGATGTTTTTAATTATTCAATTTGAGATATTATTATTTAAAACAATATTTTTCTCCACTGTTTACTATCAATTATTTGTGAATATACATAAGAATTAATAATTTTTTTCTTAAACTTTTTATTTAATATATTATATATTAATTTAGTACTATAACCGTTATTTATTGCAATCTGTTTAATAACATGTAATTCTATGTTACAATTATTATTTGATAGAGGCAGATTAACTAATCTACAAAGCATGGAATGAAAAGCTGATAATGTTTTAGCAAAATAATTAAAATTAATTTATGTACAAATATATATATATATATATATATATATATATATATATAAGACTAGAGGATCTGGGTTCAAGTCCAAGTTGTGGGCCTTACCTGTTTATTTTCTGTGTATTAATCTATTTCATATTTTCATTGAGGGTCATTGAAATTATCTTCTTACAACGATTACATATTACATTATTATTTTGGTGAATTTAAAATTTACTTTGGGCACACGGACACGCCAAAATAAATTTCTATAGTTTTATTTCCCCAGTGCTCGAAATAATAAGACTTTTGTTCGTAGGCCATTAGTGGGGCATCCGTTTAAATGTTCAGACAAAGAAAAATATTCTCTGTTCACCGAGAAAGAATCATTAAAAAATAGCAAACGGATAAATTGCGTGTGTATGATAATCACCTTTAATAACGCCTAGCCAAGTCGATTTTTAAAACTGTGGACTCTTCTGTAAAATTGTGTCGAAGGCAGATACAAATTCTTGCCAGCTCGGTACTAAATTATCGCTCAGTGGCTTACTTTACACGAGACACGGGCGAAATTAAATGAATAAATTCAATCTCGTGACACACTTGAACTGTTTTTCAATTTGAGATCGAATTAATTCTTTCATTCCTTAGCTTTGACCTTGCAACCCCATGATTTATTAACGCGCGGCACCATAATTACGGCGCGGATACCACGGGCGTCATCGCAAAGTCGCCGAATATATTGTGCAGTATGCAGCACTCCATCGAACGTATAGAATCCCGTACGACAATCCATAAAAACCTATACGTTATCATTAGTTCGCAGTCCGCACTAATCCGTAGCGGCAAAGCTTCTCTAGTCAGCCAGTCAGTAATTCCGAGCATCGTGTTTTTCCTTTCGTAGTCAGTATTCAGTAATTCAAGGATTTAATCCGTTTTCAGTTATGACGTCATAGTTACTACGTCTCTGGTCCGTCGATATCGAGTTTATCCATACTAGGGCCGCAAGGCACAAGTTATTGAAGTTGCTGCGAGACACTAGTCAGAAGTTCTTATTTCATTGTGCAATGCCCGCGGCGATTCCGTTGGTCATTAGTCCCAGCGCGGCCAAGCCATCAGTTTCAGCAGTCGGGTGGGAATTTTAATCATCAGTAGGGTGTATCGATGTTATACTTGGTCGATGGTAGGTTAAAATGATTTCGTCCTTTATTTTCTCCGATATATTTAGTCGGATTTAGTTTGACGCGTAACATTGTCTTTAAAAACGATACCATTATTTACTGCATTGAGGTGTATAAATATTTTTCGTAATATTTATTATCTAAACTAATCTTCAGTAAGTCTGTTATTTTGGAGTTTATTTTTTTAAATATGTTATTTACGACATTAGTGCAATTTGCAATAAATTTGCGACAAAATCCCTAGTTTTTATTTATCTGTTACTTTTTATTATCATTGGATTATATATTTCTTAATTATTATACGAATGAATTAAATTAATAAATTCACGCGATAAGGTGAATCGGACTGAATCTATTCACTAATGCAAATGAATCTGCCCATGTCTACTTTACACTGCAACTAAAACTCACCATCATGCCATTTGTCAACAGGCGTGATCAGGAAGATAGATCTTACGCCTCCAAGTTTTTCTTCTATTCACTTTCGCGTTGTATAACACTCTTCTGAGTTCAACAGCGCAGACAAATAATTAAATTAGTCACGAATAATGTTTTGCCAAAGATGCAACTAAAATTAGGAAAGCCTTGTCTGCCAACAACGTAGAATGTTGCTAAACTAAGAACTCGCACCTGGAGAAGCTCTTGGCCACTGGCAAAGAGGAAGGCAAGAGAAGCAGACAAAGATCACCGATGCATTGGATCAATTACCTTAACATTAGTCAGCTTCTGTCATTTTACATACATTGAGATGGCAACATTCTACGCTAGCGCCTCTGAATGGAATGTTCAAATTTGATTCTCCATACATTTTTAGAGATTTAAATTTTTTTTAAACAAAGACAAATATAAGAAATACACGAATAACCTGACAACATTCGAAAATCTCCTACTACCATCACAGTAAGCGGAAGATGTTGCTTGTGTTGTGATGAAGGACTTACCCAGCCGTTGAATTGAACTCACGACGCCTGGGTGAGACTCAGACGCGACGCCAGCTTAGCCACCGACCGGTCATTTTCGGTGAAATGTAATCATAATAAATTGTTAATTTTATATGATTAATTACCTACTTCAATCAATTTGTGTTTATGTTTATAATTTGTCTACTCTTACATTATTGTGTACTATGTTTATCATTTGTCTATACGTGACATTATGCTACCGAAACATGTTGATATGTATATATTAAAAAAAGTGGTGATTACAAAGTAATTTTAAACTAATTTATTCTTTAGTTTTCTATTTTAAGACTTCTTTAGGTTTAACATATCACAGTTCTTACAAGATAATAAATTGAAAATTTTTATTAAGAAGAGTGTTAATTTTAAGTAACGTATTTTTTAAAATTGTTTATTTCAGTATGACTGGAACCTCTCGCAAACTCCTTATATTTTCAAATGATCCAAGAAAGTTGTGCCTCAGTCACCTAGTTTGATAAAGTGGCGATGCCTTAAGAAGTTTGGGACGTGCAGAGTCGTCAGCTAACTAGACGAATAGAGTTACGTTCAAAATGACAAGTTATGAATTTTGCTCGGTTGCTTAAAGTTCGAATGATTCGTCCATCCAATGGTAAGAAATATAATAAATTGTAAAGTTAACAATTAATATTATTTATTGAATAATTTACATGGCGTAATTTGTGAAATATCAACTCAGGGACACTATTCAGATAAACTATTGTTTATGCTGTGATTAAGAGTTAGTCCAATGAAAACTTTTTTTTTCATTGAAATTAATATTGTCAGTTTTTATTTTCAAATCATCTGAGAAGTCAGAGTGTCTATTATTCATGTGATGCATTTAATATTCTATCGAGATATTTATTGGGAATATAAGTAACTACCTGATGTGTACCCGGCCTTGATAGGGATTATTTGTTTTTTTTTTTTTAATAAAGTTATGAAGTTGTGAATTGTTGCTTGTCGTATGTAAAGCCTTGAAAAATAAATAAATGTATATAAATAATAAAGTTCTTAAGTAGGTACCTACTTGTGTTTTCAATTTTGAAAATATTCTACCCAAATTAACTTTTTTTCTTTTGAATATGTAATCTGTGGCTAACCAGAGTAGTATATCTATGGGTTAACCTCAATACGACGAGGCGGGTTCAATGTTGCAAATGTTGTGAATGAAGCAAGAAGTGTATGCCAAGATCGAGTTGTTTGGCGGTCCGTCCTCTCTGCCTACCCCTGCGGAGAAACGGTGTGATGGTTAGTTAGTTAGTTAGTGGGTTCAATGTTTTTCATACTAATTTTAAAACGTTTTACCAACAGTTTTACATATTGGATTTCATTAAAACTACTTTCTAAACCTTCCCGGCACTAATAAGATCAAACTGTACTATTTTCAGCGAAACCGGTGGAGTAATTATCGAGACAATCGAGGGCAGACAGACAGACAAACATTCATTTGTATATGTATATAAATAACCTTGGCAAGCTTAAAAAAAACTTATTTCGAATGTTTAAAAGACATTTTCAAATAGAACTAAGTATATATACATGGTGTTCCAAAACTAGTAGTACAAGCAGGAAACTGGTAAATCTTCATCATTACATGAGTACAAAAAAATCACATAACATAGATGAAAAATAAGATCATTAGATTTAGGTATTTTGGATTTGAGGGGAAAATACTCACCTAAACCTAATGATTTTTTTTCATCGAAAAGTGCATTATATATCTAGTACGGATCAGAAGTAATTTATTTATTTTTGTTTTATATCATGAAAAATAGGCCATTAAATGAATTTATTTTTCGCGATTTTGAGGCACATTTAACAATTATTTGAGAGCTAATGGTGATTCAATTTTTTTTTATCCATCTGCTTTGAAAATATAATATGATATAAATAAAAAAAAATACAAGTTTTATGGTGGATTTTAAATTAAATTAAAAACGAACAATTTACGTTGGAATACAAATTTGCCGTGTATAATTTTAAATATCGACCTGAAAAAAACGTTTTTTTTTTAATGTTTTGTTTCTGTATTTTTATTTATCTAATCATATTTACATAGCAAATATGATATATTTTTCTAAAAAGTACGATAAACCCGCAAATAATTTTCTAAGTTGCCTCTAAAATAATGAAAATAGTTTTTTTTTTCATACTATATACTTCATGATTTAAAAGAAAATAAATAAAATACTTCTCATCCGTACTAGATATTAACTAAACCTTTAATTTAAAACATAGATCATTCAGTTTGGTTGAGTATTTTTGCCTCAAATCCAAAATTAAGTTATGTATGAAACAGGACGCGCAGCCGTTCCTCTTAACTGCCAAACAATAGACCAATGCCTAAAATGGTCCCCTCACATAAACTTATTGAAAGACAGAATAAGGAAACTAATATACATCTTCAGATGTTTAAGACATATTCTAAACAAAGAATTACTTAGAATGACGTACTTTGCTTTCTGCCAATCAATAATACAATATGGCATTGTGGGATGGGGTGGAACTTATAAAAATCACACGCAACTTCTTTACATAACACAAAAATTAATAATAAAAACAATTCTTAACAAGCCATACACATACTCGTCAGATCTTCTATTTAAAGAATTCAAAGTCAGAAAATTAAAAGAATTATATTTCTATCATGTAACTTTGCAAATTTATAAAGATAATATTCTAAACAAAACTGTACCATTTAAAAATAATATAAATCTTAGACAAACATCATTTCTTCCAATTCCAAAATGCAAAAAAACAATGGGACAATTTAATTATAAATATCTTGGAGTTAATTTTTTTAATTCATTACCAGAAAAAATTAGAAATATTAATAATGATTTAAAAATTTTTAAAACACAACTTAAACACACTGAAAATATACACTGAATAATATAATATAGAAATAAACAAAGAACAAAAAAATAACACACCCCCATACACACAAGCTCAGCTTCATTATAGGGGTACATCTTATATAAATATTGAACTTTTGAAAAATATTGTAACCCTGTTTAATTATTAATTATGTATCTTTCTTTGAATAAATTAAATAAAAAAAAATAAAAAAATAAAAAATAACAAGACGCCAATTTTTTCTTAGAACTTCTATTTTTTTAAATTTATTTATTTATTCTTAAATTTAATTATGAAAACAAAAACATTAGCCACCCATCTCATTAGGACAATCCTGTGTTGAGTTGAGCAGCTTTACAATTTAATAATAATCAGTAAATAGTATTAGTAAATAATAATACATTAATAAAAAATTGTAAATATTAATAAGTAAATAATAGTGAATAATAATTAGTAAATAGTAATAAGTATATAATAATACACATTAAATATTAAGTAAATATTAATAGGTAATAAATAGTAATAAGTACATAACAATAAAAAAGGTAAATAGTAATAAGTAAAAAAAATCATGTAAATAGTAATAAGGACATAACAATAAAAATAAAAATAGATAAAGAATAATATGTGAATAAAAATAGGTAAATAATAATATGTTAATAAAAATAGGTAAATAATAATATGTGAATAAAAATAGGCATAATAATAATATATGAATAAAAATAAAAATAGGTAAATAGTAATAAGTAAATAAAATTATTTAAATAGTAATAAGGACATAATAATAAAAATAAAAATAGGTAAATAATAATATGTGAATAAAAATAAAAATAGGTAAATAGTAATAAGTAAATAAAATTATGTAAATAGTAATAAGGACATAATATTAAAAATAAAAATAGGTAAATAATAATATATAAATAAAAATAGATAAACAATAATATGTAAATAAAATTATGTAAACAGTAGTAAGTAAAAAATTATGCGTAGGTAAAAAAAATTATAAGTAAATAGTAATAAGTAGTAATAAGTAAGTAATAAGAAATAAATAATAATAAGTAAGTAATAATAAGTAAATAATAATGATAATATCGAGCATGCATAAAGTTTCAACATTGATTACAACATAAGGGATAACATGTATTATAATAACGTATAAGCGAGAAATTGAGGAATCGCTCGTTTGAGGACAATAGTAGTACATGATATCAAATTACATTTCTAAGGATATCTGGTAATTATTTTGATTTGATATCATCCCAGTAGATGGTACCACTGATCTTTGTTGTATAGTCAGATATCTTTACAGGGTGGAGATAATTTAATTTGTCTATTGTTATATGCGAACTGGCAATCTCTGTAGTCTATGGGATGACTGACTTTAATTTGCTATTAACTCTTTGAGACCGGGCCTCGGAACCGTTTGCATACTAAACAGTCTTGACGCCACTTTCAACCCATTGTGACACAGTTTCGTTAGAGTCGTATTTGAAACGGTGAGTGTCACGGTGAGCCGAAAAATGTAGTGATTATTATTATTAATTTATTTTTAAGTCAAGTTCGTCACGACAGCCGTGTTGTCATTTTGAAAAGTGCGTCAAAGCTTACAATCGATGTCACAACGGCAACGCAATTTTTTATGAAAAAAACTTCTGTTTAACTATAGTTCCACCTACGCCCAACTATCTGGATCCAGTGGAACTATGGCATCCCAATTATGGTATGTTGATGGGAAAAAATGCGGAAGAAGAGTTGGGAAGTACTGGACTATTCAAAGCTAGTTACTATACACAGCAAAATGGTTTATAAACAACAATTCGATTCTGAACAGTGGTCTTCCACTAGGGCAAGAGTATCTACCACTCTGGAACGTGTCGCAAATATACCTAGTATACATGGTGTCCGGGAACTTGTGGTACAAGCGGGAAACTGTTGAATCTAAATGACATTTGTAGTCGATTTTGTGGGACAACTTTTTTCGATTTGAGCTTGCGTTTTCGAGTAAAACAAGTATGAAGTTGGAGTTTTTTGGTGAAATTAAAAAAAAATGGTCGCTACAGGGTTTTTATCAACTGTTTATTGCCATTTAATATGCGTCGAAGAGTAAATCCGACTTTTTTTTTATCAATTAATTAATTAATTGTTTTTGTGTTTAATTCGAAGAACTCCTTTTAATTTTTTTTTTAATTTTATCTAAATAAAATTTAATAATGTTATTATTAAGTTCTGCAAGCATTTTTCGTTTTTATTATTGTGACAGCTGTTTCGGCGTTTAAGGCCATTTTCAAGTTTAAGTTTCGGCGTTTAAGGCCATTTTCACTTTGAAAATGGCCTCAATTGCCGAAACAGCTGTCACAATAATAAAATCTAAAAAACTTGCAGAACTGAATAATAACATTATTAAATTTGATTTACATTAAATTTAAAAAAAAACATTATCCTTTAGTTGCCAAACAAAAAAAAATGATAAGATTCACTAGTTTCCCGTTTGTACCACTAGTTTCCGGACACCGTCCATATTATTTCATATAAATCAAGGATTGTAACCGCTTGGCCACAAAGAACGTCAAAGTGAAAGAATCGATACTTTGCTCGAAATGGTTTCATCCGTATTTTGTGACCAGATCTGAAAATCCAGGCCTTCCTAACCTACCTCTTCCCATCTCCTTCATACCCTCACACTTCCTTCAGTCTCACAGAGTATACATCCCATCTAGAGATACCATAGTCACTGGCTTCTTGAAATTGGTACTAGGCGGTGTTCACAATTTTTTTGTTGTCGTTGACATTATTATAAATTTAAAATGCTGTATCTTTTTGGCCACCGTGTATCTTATACTTCTCTCATATCTCAGAAGCAAAACACTCGTAACTTATTTCGCGTCTAAGAACATCGCTGAATAACTCCAACTCTCAACTAGCTAACTAGCTCAGACGATTCGGCCAGCTAAACCTGAAAAGGATAAGAAGGCGAGGGAGAAGAGCAGCTAAACTTATATGAATAAATTATTTAACACTTCGCTGTTAGGTGCAGAAAACAAGAAATTCATGTCTTTATCCAATAGAATAAGAACACTTTAATAAATAGGATGATTCGTTAGCAGTTCTGTGCATAGAGTTTTTGTACACTAGGAAATTAATTGATACTAAAAAAATAATCTCAAGACAACACTCTTCGTTCAAGTTTTCGTTAAGAATTGCTAAGCTGCTAGCTGTAGCCGATGATGGTTAGGCTTACCTGCTAAATCAAATACCCAAATAACTGCTTTATTTACGCATATTGCAAGCCAATTCTTGTATATATGCGAATTGTAACATTTCACTTCACAAGAAACCTTTTTGACTGAAGACGAAAGATTGCTTTTATGACGATACTCCTCCGTAGTCATGGCGAACTCAGTGGCAGACTTCGGACGTGAAAAACGAGCAACTTGTTGTATGGTAGACCCTACTAGGGGTTTTCTCTTCCTAGGAGGACGTGGACCTCATTAAACCGCATCCGGTGCAGTCACAGCCGTTGTGCGTATATGATGCATAAATGGTGTCTAAAGTATTCCGAACTTTGTGAATGTGGATATATTCAAACAACAGAACAGTAGATCTGTGCCGAACTAACTGTAAGTAACTCTCGATGCCGTCGACTGGCTGAATAAACTCAGCATCCCACTATGATCTCCACCAACTCTCCTCAAACACACGAAGAAGAAGAAAATACTAGAAATATATTAATTCATTGTTTTTTTCCGCTGAATAAACAAACCATTATATATATTTTAAAAGAAAGCCAACATGATATTATCATTATTTTATTAGTAAAGTTGTTTTAATTAATAGCTATACCAACAGATGGCACTGATAGCTACATTTACCAGCATTGCCGAAAAGCAGTGCTTTTCAGACACTAAGAAAAACGAGTCGTCCCTTGACACGCATTGCGCACACATATACATAAGAATGTGTAGAAAAGAGTCAACATTTAAAAATGATATTTGCGACATTTTGCATACTAATTCGTGCCTTTGCCAAGTTACAGTCGCTGCGTTTCGTGTTTTTTAAAGAGAAGATTGATTTCTTGCAATACTTTTTTAACTTTATATTATTATTTATATTTTCATGCGAGTAAGGATGAATAGGCAGATTCCTTATGTGCGGCACGCTTATTCAATCATTAGTTTGAGTAAGAATCTGGATAGAATATGTTGACACTTTTCCATAAGATAATTTGCATGGATAAATAGAAATAATACACTTCACTATTTGAACACGATTTTTTTTTTACGTTATAATAAGAACACTCTAATAAAAGGGATGATTCATTTGTATGAGTAAGATTTGCGGTAACTTAAATGATCCTTTTAAAGAGAAACCTAGAAGGACATTTGCATGGACCAAATAATTCAATACTTCACTCTGCAGAAAGCAAGAAAGTAATTTATTTCTTTATTAGAATAAGAAAACTTCAATAAAAGGATGATTCATTATTCTCTATAACATTTTGGGGTATTTAAAATATAAATGTATATGTATGTATTTTTTAAAAATTTAATGTAAATCAAATTTAATAATGTCATTATTGTTGTATGTTCACCGCTTCTCAGTATAATAATAATAATAATCGGATGATTTTTATAGCGCCGTTTTTGTGAAAAATCACCTCAAGGGCGCTGTACAAATCTTACTTCCTATTCTTACATTACCCCTATATTAAGTAATATTTTTTTTTTTGGACACTGTCATTACACATTATTTATAGACCATATAAAGAGATGCAGTTAGATTATCAAAATTAAATACGGCTTGGTCTAAGTTTTCATACATGTTTAATTTAAAAAAAGAAGAAGCTAACTGTATTTATTCCTTTTGATATATTGCAAGACGCTAATACAAATGATAGGAGTTATGTGAAGTTGGGCGGCGGGTGGAGACTGGGGCCGGGGGTACTGATTCTTTCTTCCAATCTTCTTTGGTGGCGCTCGTCGGCCGGCTTCAGGATCTGGAAAGAATACATCGGCGTGTCGTCTATTTCTCGCCCCAGCCGGTGGTATGTTCATATTATCAAAACAATATAACACATTTAAATGAATCAATTAAGAAAACATTGTCAGTTAAATACGAGGAAACACATTATAAATGTGAAAACCTCACAGAATTCAGAAGTTTGATTGTTTTCTAACTAAATCGGTTTTACCGATAATAAATCATTATTTTTAAAAACCCGTCCAAATTAGAATGGGGTGGAAGAGAATAAAATCACATAAATAAGTCGTCATAATGTGGATTAACCGCAGTTTGAAAATGGCCTTGAACGCCGAAACATCTAGCACAATAATAAAAACTAAAAATACTTGAAGAATTTAATAATAACATTATTAAATTTGATTAACATTAAATTAAAAAATAAAAATAAATTTATTTGTACGAATTAAACAAAAAAACAATTAATATATAAATGTATATTTTGAAGAGAATTCAAGAAGAAATATTGCGTGGAAAATTAATAATGTAGTATGTACATAAGTACACACTATGTATTTATTTTTGTCTTAATTTTGTACCCCGATGAAGATTGGCCTAAGAGGTCGATTGTAGAAAATGAAATAAATTTCGTGGTTTTAAACAAAGGTATTGTTTTATTTCAATTAATAATAATTTGGTCAAAATGCTTCTTATACTATGGTACTAAACCCTACAACAAGATTTCACTATCCTTCAAAAATCACAACAACAGTACCACATTTTAAAATCAAATAAAACGCGGGATACGGTACACAGGGAGATCTGAAATAGAAAATATATTAACTTGAAAACACACTGACACACAGAAATCAACCAACTTCACATACAACACCTCATACGTATAATTCATTCAACAAGTTAATCAAATTATTTTAATTTTATTTTTATATTATGCAAATGAAATCCTCAGCACTGAAAAATCCAGGATATAATAATTTTTTTCTTGTTATAAAAAAAATTTATTATTATTAATTTGTCAAACAGCAAAGGGATTGGTTTCTACGAAAAAGAAGATTAATATCTCAGCGTAGATGAAAATGTAGCGGTAAATAAAAAAAAACACATTTTTTTAAAATAACTCTTCTATTTCGGATACCCTGAAGAGACCATTATCTGTAACAAGTCATTCTAATTATTTATTTTTGCCTTCCATCCGAGAAACCTTCACATGAAATATTACTTTATATATAATAGTGAATACTCGCTCTTTCAATTTTACGAAACATCGCATAGGCTCAGCTGACAGCGGCGCAGATAAAAAAATAATACCCCATTACAGAGATAGAACTGTGTATTTAAATTCTGCTAGTGCTTTTAGTAAAATTGAGCTAGTTTCAACAAATAAGGAGTTTGTCTAAAATTGGAATAAATATACAGGTACTATTTAATTTTTGAATAACTTTGTGGAGCTTTTAAGCCCCATTGTAATTATAAAATTGAATATTAATGCATTTCGTCCCGCGGCCTCTGGATTTGTAGTCGATGATCTTAACCGCTCGACCGCAGAGGCCGCTAAATACAAAGTGTTCTATGATTAACAAAAGAGAGACGTCAGCTGACAATCGCACTAAGCCATGAATGAAAAATAACAGAGACAAAAATATAAATACGAGAGACACAATATTTTTTGTTATCACAGAAAAAGTCACTTTTCAATCAAAAGAAAGCTACAACTTCTCCGTACATTAATCTTAGTCTCACCAGTGGCGTACTGGGGAATGCTCGCACCCCGGGGAAAGGTTTTGGAACTTACCCAATCTTCAAATTATATTTATGCACACCTAACTGCAGAGAAATCAGAAAGCTTATCATTGAATCATTAAAAAAACCCAGTATTCTGAGACATTGTTTTCTTTTAATTATGCTGTTAAACAATGTAAAGGGTTTTTATTTTAGAGGCATACAAATTCAAAATGTAAAAAACGTAAAAACAGGTATACAAATTACCTCTAAAAAAAACAATGCCAATATCATAGACATTAACATTATTTTAACGTATTTTTTTATTTATTTTGAATTAGTATAACTCTAAAAAAACACCATTTATTATGAAATGAAAGTATTTTTACGAATTTAAATCTTGTTGTTTGTATTTTTTTTTCTTTAAAAATAAAGCCTAGCATTCGAATGATGTTGACAAAAAAAATGTACTAACGAAAATGGAACAACTAAAAAAAATCAGCATTTTGTGCTAATTCTGGCAAGCTACCCTCTAATAAATGATTGTTCTTTTTAACTTCTATATCCTAAAACAAAACAACTCAAATGCTAGCATTTTTTTTGCAACAAACGATCAAAATGTTCTCTAAAAATAATAAGGAATGACCGCTTCCAATACTAGTTTGGATTGAATTTATCGACATGTATCAGTGGTAGACTGATTGGGCAGTTTGGAAATATATACATATCAACATGTTTCGGAAGCGATGCTTTCCTCATTAGGAATACATATTAATATATATATTATAGTTCTACATGTTTCTAATGAGTTTGTTTGTTTGTTTGTTTGTTTGTTTGTTTGTTTGTTTGTTTGTTTGTTTGTTTGTTTGTTTGTTTGTTTGTTTGTTTGTTTGTTTGTTTGTTTGTTTGTTTGTTTGTTTGTTTGTTTGTTTTGTTTGTTTGTTTGTTTGTTTGTTTGTTTGTTTGTTTGTTTGTTTGTTTGTTTGTTTGTTTGCTTGTTTGTTTGTTTGTTTGTTTGTTTGTTTGTTTGTTTGTTTGTTTTTGTTTGTTTGTTTGTTTGTTTGTTTGTTTGTTTGTTTGTTTGTTTGTTTGTTTGTTTGTTTGTTTGTTTGTTTGTTTGTTTGTTTGTTTGTTTGTTTGTTTGTTTGTTTGTTTGTTTGTTTGTTTGTTTGTTTGTTTGTTTGTTGTTTGTTTGTTTGTTGTTTGTTTGTTTGTTTGTTTGTTTGTTTGTTTGTTTGTTTGTTTGTTTGTTTGTTTGTTTGTTTGTTTGTTTGTTTGTTTGTTTGTTTGTTTGTTTGTTTGTTTGTTTGTTTGTTTGTTTGTTTGTTTGTTTGTTTATTTGTTTGTTTGTTTGTTTGTTTGTTTGTTTGTTTGTTTGTTGGTTTGTTTGTTTGTTTTTTGTTTGTTTGTTTGTTTGTTTGTCCTTCATTTTCTCGGAAACTACTTGACCGGTTTCGCAGAAAATAACATAGTTTGTTCTTATTAGTGTCGGGAAGGATTAGAGAGTAGTTAGAATGAAATCCAATATGTAAAACTGTTGCTATAACGTTTTAAAATTAGTATGAAAAACATTGAACCCTCCATGTTTTATTTAGGTTTGAAAAAATACAGAAATATATAAAATAAATTGTAAAAGACATTGAATCAGCTGCAACACATTCTCCGCAGTTCTTCCTCCATCATCTCAGTTATGACAGTTCTTGCTGGTTTCCTATTGTATAGGAGCTTTTTGATTAATTGTTATTGTTACCATTGTATAGGATCCTTCTGCTGTATGTAATATTATTATGAAAGACAAACCTGATTGGTTAGTAAGAAACTGAATTTCGATCAATTAATTGTATCAAGTATAATTAATTAAAATAACAAAAAGAAAAATCACCATTTAAATAAAACTTTCTAAAGAGGAACGGCTGCGCTGCCTGTTTCATACATAACATAATTTTGGATTTGAGGCCAAAATACCCATCCAAAGTGAATGTTATTTATTTATAAAGTACATGAAATTGAATGGAGACATTTACATGGACTAGATACATTAGATCACCATACTAGCCGGCGGCCTGTTTCATGGTGACCAATGGAGTATAGTTACATTGTATGAAGTCTAGTGTAAACATATGGATTTATTATATTAATTATATTAACGTGCTGTCAATTGGAAAAATTATAAAAGAAAGTAGAGGATAAAAAGAAGAAAAAGACATGCGTGGGGATTAGATCACAAAAATATACTTTAATTTTTTTTATATATGTGCAAACATGTACGCATGTCCACATAGGTGCACACATACTTGCACACGCAAACACATACGCATATAATATACATATGTATATACGCATGTATACACATATGTACGCATACACATATCTACTCACACATACACATCCTTATGTATGTATACATATACACACACGTATACAGACACATACACATGAACGTACAAATGAACATACACATATATACCCACACACCTAAACAATATATACACCTCTATCTGAATACGAGAAATAAAAATGACATGTTTTTTTTAATTAAAGGTTTAGTAAATATCTAGTATGGCTGAGAAGTATTTTATTTATTTTTGTTTTAAATTATTAAGTATATGCCATGAAAAAAAAAATCATAATTTTAGGCAATTTAGAAAATTATTTACGGTTTTACTGTATTTTTTTAATGTATCATATTTGCTATGTAAATATGATTACGTAAATAAAAATATAAAAAAGAAAATATAAAAAAAAAAAAAAAAAAATTCCGGTTGATATTTTAAATTATGTTTGGCAAATTTGTGTTCCAACGTAAATTGGTCGTTTTTAATTTAATTTAAAGTCCACCATAATGCTTATTTTAACATTAAAAAAAAAAATATTTATCTTTATATTTTTAAAGTAGACGGGGTATAACTTTATTTACATCATCGTTAGCCCCCAAATAATTGTTAGAGGTGCCTCTAAAATAGCGAAAAATCAATTCCTTTAATGGCCTATATATCAAAATGTAAATCAAATATTAATAAATTACTACTAATCCGTACTAGATATTTTCTATACTTTTTGACGAAAAAAGATCATTAACATTAGGTGAGTATTTTGGTCTCAAATCCAAAGGTAAGTTTTTTATAAAACAGGCCGCGTAGCCGTTCCTCTTAAGGGTCAGAACTAAAAAAATGCTCATTCTGTAAATTTGTTACACAAGCCGATATAGATAAATTCGAAATAGATATGTAATTAGGAAAAACGTCTAAGGCTATCAGCGAATATATTTCTAAAAATCCATATGAAATCCATATTTGAATTTTAAGTAAAACGATCTAAAATGCCATGCTGGTTTTGAAACTGACATTTTAGTATATATTTCATAGAAATTAAATGATTATACTTTAAAAAATTCAACCAGCCTTTGACATTTTTCCAAATACCCGTATAGAATTTTCAGATAAACCATTATTTACTGTTTCTTTATATTTAAAAGTACTATTTAACAATACAATCATTAACCACACCTGGACTAAGAGTGTATCGAGGTTAACAAGCTTACAAGTGAATAAAAATAACATAAAAGTAAACAATGATTTTCTATATGATCCCAACATAAAAACACAGTATCATAAAAGTATCGATAAAAGTATTTCTATTTTTAAAATTGTTAGTTCTTTGTGGAATTCTATCGTAATGAGTGCAATGAAAGCAATTTAAAAACACATTCCACTTGTTTATTATTATGGACCAGTTTGAACCAATTACGATTTTCTTCGGACTTGTCTAATAATTGGCAATGTTTCAAATTGTTGTCAACATCTTTATTATTTACTACATACCTCCGCCCAGTGAGGCTTTCCGATAACAATAACGGACACAATCAGTGGTTAAATAAAAAACACAGGTCAATAAAATCGGTAAAACAAGTTAAGTAAACCGGAGTTAAGTAAACTCGACGTAATGAAAATAATTGTCAGAAAGACGAGAAATTTGAAATTTGATTCGAAAATTAGAAAATTCCCCAAGCTCCGGTGCTGTTAACTCAGTGTACAGGGTACGCAATTGGAAATTTGTAATTTTTAATATGAATTGTTGGATTTTATTACTTGTAAAATCATTTTATAGATATTATATAAGTACATATTATTTATTAAATTAATAATAATTTTTATTTTTATAAACAATAATTATTAATCTAAAACACTCATCCAAATTGAAAAAACCTTCCGAGCAAAGATAAATGTCGCCGGCAGGACTCGAACCCGCACCCTTCTAATGTCCGGTTAGATGCTCTACCGTTGAGCTACGTCGGCTTATCGCAAACCCGCCAAGTTAATCAATATATACTAGTGTTCCATTCAATAATTACTGTTTTATTATATTTTCACCTGTAAACAACCAACTTTATTAGTATGAGAGAGGCTTGTAACGGCTAAATCCCTCAAATAGATGGCGTCGAGACAAATTATGTCTACATTTTATTGGTGAAAATTGCTTTGACTTGTCAAATATTTATTAATTGATAAACTAAAGTTCTTTAAAACTTAAGACAAGATTTTTGTGCATAGCGCAAAGGGTAACAATTATTTTTATAAACAATAATTATTAATCTAAAACACTCATCCAAATTGAAAAACCTTCCGAGCAAAGATAAATGTCGCCGGCAGGACTCGAACCCGCACCCTTCTAATGTCCGGTCAGATGCTCTACCGTTGAGCTACGTCGGCTTATCGCAAACCCGCCAAGTTAATAATAAAGTTGGTTGTTTACAGGTGAAAATATAATAAAAACAGTAATTATTGAATGGAACACTAGTATATATTGATTAACTTGGCGGGTTTGCGATAAGCCGACGTAGCTCAACGGTAGAGCATCTGACCGGACATTAGAAGGGTGCGGGTTCGAGTCCTGCCGGCGACATTTATCTTTGCTCGGAAGGTTTTTTCAATTTGGATGAGTGTTTTAGATTAATAATTATTGTTTATAAAAATAATAATTGTTACCCTTTGCACTATGCACAAAAATCTTGTCTTAAGTTTTAAAGAACTTTAGTTTATCAATTAATAATAATAATTTATTTGTTTAAAATATTGTGTAAAGTCCTCAAAACGAGGAACTAAACATCGACAAATATAATACGTTCAGTCCGCACTCTGCGGGCTACTACTGACGACAGCGCATCGTAGCACGGTGAGCGATAACCCCGCACCACTCAGAAAGCTATCGACGCACATAGACATACGTATGCATTAAATAATATTTTCCCGATTTTACGTCAAAACATTTTTTTCCGTTGCGTTCGATAAATAATTAGATATTTTAATTATTTTAGCTAATATAACCCTGTGTTTACAGATGTATTGGAATAATTAGAAACATGTCAAATCAGTTGACAGCACCAGCAGGGAAGGATTAACAAAGCCTTGTAGTAGAAGTCTACAAAGTGGCTTTGTGCCACGTGACGTTTTAATGTGACCCCACTGGTCTCCGCCTACGGCCCGTCGACTCCAACACCAGCTCCGTCGGCTGCAGGGAAACCTGTCTGTTCACGCCCAGTGAACCTGCGGTCGTGTCTACGTCTACGTGTACGTGGAATGAACGCCGCCGGAAACACTACTAGAGCCGGCGGACCGTATTTCGGGAACAATGCTTTCACGCCTTTCAGCATATTGCCTCGTTGTTTTGCCAACGTAAAGTAAATAACAATAATATCACGAAAGGGTAGTTTTTTTTCGCTCTTCTTGAAATAAACATATTTAATATAAGTGAAAGTTTTACGTTTTATTTATAATTTACATAAAAAGATTAAAAGCTTGTATTTAGAGAGATTTTTACATATGTTTTAATTGTTAAAAGGACAAACGGAAAGGGAAATTTTAATAAATTATACAGTGTCTACAAACGAATTCCATGGCGGAGCAGTAAGTTCTAGACTCCGGACTCAGAAGTCGTGAGTTCTGAAACCAGCGTGTACAAATATATGTGACTTATCTAGAGTGAATGAACGAAGAAAGGAGTGTAATGAGAATATATGACGCGAATGTAAATGCAAGAAGAAGGCGAAAAAACTGTCAACAGAAGCGAAGCTAGTAGTCTACAATGGAGTGTTGATACCAACCCTGACGTATGTAAGTGAGGCATGGAATTGGCAGAGGAAGGATGAAAGTAGACTGAAGTCTGTATAAATGCGATTCCTCAGGACTTGCTCATAGACAATGGAAGCAACTAATGTTGTCTAACATTCAATATATATTATTTTTACATACATAATATGAGTTGATGGGAACACAATACTCACACAGATGCATTGCTTGCACACATCACGTTATAAACTTGTTTTCGTTTCAAATAGTATATTTATGGCACATTCTAGAGTGGTAGATACCCCGGTGAAAGATAATCGATACGTTGCATGAAATGGCTTTTGCTGTGTTTGGTGAAAAGCTCCAAATATCCGCATGCATCCCAATCTTCTTGTACCCAATCTCCTTTCCCTCCCTACTCACTTCAACTACTCAACATTCACAATAGGATAATTTTACAAGTTTTTTTATAAACGAAAAAAAAAGAAAAAAATTAAGATAACGATGGCATTTAAATTTTGTTTTTATGTTTACGAATAAGTTTTCTATAGCGATTTAAAATATGCCATTTTTGATTTTCCGCCAAAATGAAATGTTCGTTTTATTCGTGATATGGCGTTGTTGACGTCATGCCGACCAACATTAGTGATAGTCGTCTTCCCAGCCAGTAGCTTTACGTAATAATAATAATAATTTATAATTTTGAAACTGTCAATTCATGCTGGAATTCCAATTTAAAAAGAACTTTTTTGATTAAAAAACCTTTGTAACTTTTTTTACAATACATTTTTATTTTCGACCGGACCGGTTTCACCCTATTACAGGCATCGTCAGACTGGCACGATTAAAACTGAATCTATGGTAATGAGTCCTCCTGCTTTCTAATATTGTTTTTATTTATGACTTGAAGTTTGTTTTATTGCTGAGGGTACTGTTTACTATTATGTTTTTAAAAATTACTTTCTGGTTGGTTTATTACCCACTGGAAGACGGATTACATTGTTTTTGTTTACTGAGTCTATGGGTTTTTAAAAAAAATATGTAAAGTCATCCGTGTTAGCTTTTATTTGAACAGATGGTTATTTCTCGTTTTCTTTTTTGCTAAAATGAATTTTATAGCAGTTTTTGTCCTGTAGTTACATGAACTGCGGGTAACCAGGTACATTTTAATGGTTCTTTAAAGTATTTTATTGAGTTATACTAGGTAAACGTGAAGGTAATATCCTTCTTAGACGCCTTGGATGTTTGCGACAAAAGTCCCAGTTACATTTTACCCTGCTAATTTACTATGCGTTTCCTATTTACATTCATATGTTAGATACTATTAATGAAACCGGTCCGGTCGAAAATAAATATGTGGAAAAAAGTTACAAAGGTTTTTTAATAAAGAAAATTGATTTTAATAATAATAATGCATTATTGTTTTTTTTTTAATATAACAAATAATGATATCTTCACCGGGATTTCTCGTGCTGATGATTTCATTTACAAAGTACGAAATTAAATTATATTAAATTGATATGATTCCGGAAAAAAAAATAATTGTGAGGCGAGGTATTTTAAGTGCAGTTGAGTGATTTCGGTGTTAGTTTGTACTTGGTATGAACATATTTTCTATTTCAGATCTCCCTATGTAACGTATCTAGCGTTTTATTTGATTTTTAAAGGGGAGTAGGATTTTGCTGTAGAGTTTAGTACCATAGTATAAGAAGTTTTTTTTAATCCGAATGTTATGTTTGCGGTTCCTTGTTCGATGTATTTTTGACTCAGAGATTTAGTGTTTCTAATATGAGTATTTGTGGTTATTTCTTATTTTTTGTATTTACGAATGTAAGGTAGTATTGTTTTAGAGTATAATTGTTTTATTGACATAATATTGAGTTAGATATACTATCCTAATTATTTATTTATTTATTGTATAATATACGTCCTATATAGACTTTTACATATAAAGTTAGTTATAATAAACTGGTGCAAAACACATCACAGTAGGTTCATAAATAATATATCGAACAAATACAGGAATAACATAGTGTGAGTACCATTCTAAGTAAAAAGTTTAGAGGCGAAAAATCAAAACATACCTCACATTCACTGTCACTTATACTCTAGACACAAATATTAATAATTATACAGGATGTATGCAATAATCGTTTGTTTGTATTTGTATTCAGAGCAGTTGAAAATGTCTACTATATCTGAATATGTATTACCTACTGTGTGAAGTCGAGGTACCAATGAATATTTGAATGAATGACTCAGTTCTGAAATTATTGTTACAGTTAAACAAAATTTTATATCAGGTAGTTCTAGTTGGATTATGTAATTAAGCCGACGATATCAGGGCTGTCCATAAAACCATTAACAATTTTAAAAATAAAAGTTAAATCAGAAACAATTCTCGTATGTAATGCAAATATCTCTTTATAACACATTTACTGTATACTATTTTTTTTGTTCTTAATAAAACTGTAATGATAGCGTATACATGTACCATATATTATATTACTTTAATTACCAATAATAAATAATGTACACTCTTCTTCCATCCACAAGCAAATGCTTCTAACGTAAGAATAGTATAAAATCTATAAATAAAGTCTGTATTATATCATGTAACAAAAAGTTTAATTAATAAATTAATCTAAAAAAAATGTTGTACACCATAATAACGTTTTAGAGGGTTCGAACCGTTTCGAAATGTGCAGTTTTAGAGAGTTTTTTAAAATCAATAATTATTAATGAAAATATCAGATCAGAAACATAAACCATAAATCATCCACACATTTTTATAGTCCTACTAACTCGGGTTGGAATTTTAGTGCAGAATTATCTACGAAAGTTCAACATTCAATCGGGATGTAATGTAATAATAACACGTGGTATATATAGTAGCGATCTGTGTGTTATTTTGGCTCCACGGAAGGGTAGGTACTTTCACCCTCCAACTACAACATTTAACTCAAACAAACGAAATTATTACGCAAATTACGATGTTTTTGGAAATAATTCCAGATATCATTAGTTCACTTTTATTTGTGTTAGGCACTTTAAACAATAATTGAGGTTATACCGACGGTTATATTGACGGCCTCCATGGTCGAGGGGTAAGGCTTTCGACTACGAATCTGAAGGTCGCGGGTTCAAATCCCGGCGTGCGGAAGTAAATTTTATTTAATTAATTTGTGTCGTTTCACAATTAATTTATTTAAAAATAATATTGTATTTTCGCACGTTCCAGAGTGGAAGATACTCTTAATATCGCTCCGGTGAAAGACTACCATTCAGAATTGAAACGTTGCTTGAAATAGCGTTTAGCCGTGTTTGGTGACCAGATCTGAATATCCAGGTATTTTGCTATTTCTCTACCTTCCTCTTCCCCTTCTCCTTCCCCTCCCAAATACCTTCTGCCTCACAACATTCCCCAATTGGGAATACCATAGTCTCACTGGCTCCAGGCGGTTGGGAGCAGTTTGAGACTCTTGTGCTGTATTCATATAAAAAATAAAAAAAAACTTTAATTATTAGTCATTCAGTGGAAATCCTGATGGAATAAAAGTAAGT
This sequence comes from Halesus radiatus, assembly GCA_022606495.2. Taxonomy (NCBI): domain Eukaryota; kingdom Metazoa; phylum Arthropoda; class Insecta; order Trichoptera; family Limnephilidae; genus Halesus; species Halesus radiatus. The sequence goes on along the minus strand of JAHDVE020008022.1, from coordinate 29,997 downwards.
TATTTATTTCGGAATGTCGCTGGTTTAATATCAGGCAGGTGTCATTATGATGTAATGCTTTTTAAAAATTAATAGTGAAAATATAAAAAAAATATATGTGTGAGATCAGTAGCGGTTCGTGGCCTGTCTCATTGGGAGTCAGAGAATCATAGATTTAAAAACGGAGAAAAAAAATCCCTCAACTGTAATATTCCTATGTTGGTACTTTCCATATCTATTATTTTTTTTTCCTAGATCTAAAGAAATTTCATCATATCACTGCGTTAGAGATTAGCGACTTAGTAACGAGATACAATTTGACGATTCATTAAAGCTGTTAATAGAATTAATGAATTTGACGATTCATTAATTATGTGGCTAATGACAGTGGCATGCGTTGCTCTATGACCAAAGGTAGGTTGTGTGTTTTTTCACATTCGTACCATTTGAAAATGGTCATTTTCTTAACATCTTTAGTTGATTTTTGTGGCCAATCAAATAAACCAGTGTACGAGTCCTTACTAACTTTATGGAAAAATACATTTCGATAAACAACATTATAATTTACTTTAATGATCGTTCATTTTGGGTAGGCACAGCTTTTCAGCCTTTATGAAGTGTAAGCTACTGGCTAATAAATATGATATCATAAGAACGTACAAAAAAATTACGTTTTAATTGATTATCTTATTTTAATAACAATAAATACGATATTCAGAGATTTAATTTTTTATATTGATTTTCTCAAAATATTACCTATTCTGTTCAAATTTGGTATTTAAAAATCCCATAGTCACTGCGCACCCGGCAGCTAACAGTTTCCCAAGATTTAAACACGGCTTGCCACTGAAGCATCACGGATAAGTTTTCGTATGAAGTATTTCTTAGAGTAGAAACTTAAAAGGTGCTGAATTCATATCGCACGTATAAGATTAATTTCGGATACGCTCTGGGGCAGTGTACGCGGATGGGTGGATTTTTTAGAACAAAATTTTAATAGCGCGCTGTTCAAAGTATAATAAAGTTAAAATACAAGTTTGTCTTACCATCTTATATTTTTTTCAGGAGTTAACCCCCACTGCTTTCAATGAAATGGTTTAACACTGCCTTAAAAACTTGTCATGTTTTATTTATTTATTTAGAAAATGTTCAATAAGTATGAGTAATAAAATTTAGGTTAGATTAGATTAGGTTAGGTTAGGTTGGGTTAGGTTGTTCAAACTTTCATTACATTTGATGAACATCAAATCTTTGATCAGAGCTGTTACAACTTTTCCACATTTGAATGGTTCCCGATTCTCGGTGCGTTTCAGCTTTTGAACAAATTGAAATCAGATGAAAAATGTGACAATATGACCGTATATGTAAAAAAAAACAACGAAAATAGTAGGTACCTATTCCCACCCATTTTTATATGTATTTAAATAGGATTTATTCACATTTTGTTTTGCAAAACATGGTTATTTTTTTTCATGCAAATCATATGAACTTTTCCAAACCTAAGCTACCCTTATCTTTTCCATGAGGAGAGTTACCATTATTTATATAACCCAACCCAATCTTCCTTTACTTTTAGGTTGATGTTTTATACTTTATAGTTTACCGCTGACAGAACGGGCAATAATCATAACATGTAATTGTCAATGTAAATAATACGATCGTTAGTTATGAGTCATAGTTGTAAGTTATATAGCAATATTGTGAATTGACATGCTTGGTCATAAATATGCATAAGTTTAAAGTCACTAGTTATAATTCTTAGTAGTATATCGCTAGTTATAAGTCATAGTTGTTAGTCATAGTATAAGCCACTAGTTATAATTACTAGTTGTATATTGCTAGCTATAAGCCGTAGTTGTTAGTCATTGCATAAGCCACTAGTTATAATTACTAGTTGTATATTGCTAGCTATAAGCCGTAGTTGTTAGTCATTGCATAAGCCACTAGTAATAAATCTTAGCTGTAAGCTATTAGTTATAAGTCTAAGTTATGCGTTAAATAGATTACTTGCAAAGTGCCCTTGGGGTGATTTTCTCGCTACGCGCCATACAAATTTTTCAATTTAAGTTGTTTTGAAAGACATTGTATTAAAATACGTAAACAAAATACCTACAGCAAGATTTAAAATGATGTCTAGAATAATTTAATTCATTTTTTAAATTAGCAACATAGCTTGGCGTTTAAAAGCAGCTTCGTTGACGCTAAATATGTCAATATCCGAATTGATTCTTTTCAACAACAAGATTGCTCTCCCTACCGGCATGGCTACTGATAAGCTGGTCCTGCAGGTCGGGAGATAAAACAGTCTCTGCTGCCGGTGATGGAGATAACCATCGGGAATGAATGCTCTCCATGATAGCTGAGTTTTCAAACCATCCATAAATTAATCTGAAAAAATGTGTAACAATGTTCACAATCCCTTCTGACCCGCAGATGGTTCATTCCGAGATTATTCAAGAGAAAGTCAGTAGGATAGAGCCACGGGTAGTCGCCATACTCCCTCAGGTAGAAAAAATCTCATCGCAGAAACTAACCTGACTCAACGTCAACGTAATTTTCTTCAGGTGTGATTTTCTAATGCGAATCAATTATTTTATTTGTTTTTGTTAGGTGGCCACTATTCAACTAACATGTCTATTGATAATGTTCTCCAATAAATCATCAAATAATCGTCTAATTACGTGCTAGTCATAATATTATGGCTTGAATCGCTCAGGGATTGCAAATTAATTAGTGGTGTTTATTTCTGGACAGAAATATAAATTCTTCGGACAGCACGATCAATACATCACTACATTATCGGGCAATTTGTAAGTATAAACGAGCATACAATGTATTGAAAATAAATGTCTGCCTGTCGTCAAGGCAGCAATATTGTCCCAGAAGGTGAAATTGATAAGATTGTCTTTGTGTTATTATCCGAGATGATTTCGTTCCTTGAATATGTTTTCCTTCAAGGTTCGCTCACATTTTGAAATTCTTTAATAATCTTATTGATTTTTTTGGGAGTATACTGAAAAATAAAGTGCTTCTTTCTTTGTCTTGTAATGAAAATTTCGAAACTCCTTGGATTTAACGTTGATAAAAATGATACTTGAAAATTCTAAGAAAGAAAGCTGCGCTCATTTTATGACGGAATTTGTTCACCGTTCGAGATTTTCCAGATTGGGTTATTGACGGCCTCCGTGGTCGAGGGGAAAGGCTCTCGAATACGAATCCGAAGCTTTCGCGTTCAAATCCCGCGGCGCGCAAGTAAATTTTATTTAATTAATTTGTCCTGTTTCACAATTAATTAATTTAAAAATAATATGTAGCAGATTTGGGCACGTTCCAGAGTGGATCTCAATATCGCCCTGGTGAAAGACCACCATTCAGAATGGAAACGTTGCTTGAAATGACTTTTAGCCGTGTCTGAATAACCAGATCTGAATAGCCAGGTATTCCCCACCTTCCGTAGATTCGTAGAATAGATGTAATATAAGAATAATATAAGAATAGGAAGTAATATTTGTACAGCGCCCTTGAGGTGATTTTTCACAAAAACGGCGCTATAAAAATCATCCGATTATTATTATTATTTCCTCTTCCCCTTCTACTTCCCCTCCCCAATACCTTCAGCCTCACAACATTCCCCAATTGGGGATGACATAGTCTCACTGGATCCAAACGGTTGGGAGCAGTTGGGTCTCTTGTGTGGTATTAAAAAAATAATAAAAAAATTACCGAAATTTTAATGTCATCATTTAGCATTATTTAAATGATTATGTTACTACAAAAGCCTCATGCCTCACAACTTTCCCCATTTTTTAAAATTTTAAATTAAAATTTTTAATTTAGTTATTCGTACATTTAAGTTTAAAAAATAACTAATTATATCTTATATACTATTACATATATTTAATACTAATTTAAAAATTAATTGATTTTTTCTTGCTTAACTTTTTTTAATGTGCTTTTTGCAATCTATTTTAAATGTATTAATTGGTGTAATTTCGATTGGGTCCGTCAGAGCATTATAGCATTTCGTCCCTTTATAAAATATACTGTTTTCCATATTGGCTTTGTTCTTTTTAGGTAGTCTAATTTCCTTACACGTTCTTGTATTATGTCTGTGAATGTTGTAAATAATTTTGTTGGAATAGGCTGGGTAACGAGTTGTTTGTGATTTTGTGTGGAAAAATCAATGCGTTCAATGTCAGCATTTGTTTCGCTGTTAGCCAATTTAATTCCTCTAACATTTTACCCACTTTTGAATATCTATTTCACTTTAGTATTATTCGCATTGCTCTATTTTGGAGATTGTTTATGGTAATTGTTTTTTTTTCGTTGCCCTGAGCGCAACACTAGATCGAACAATCTATTTAGAATGCCACACTATAAACCCAATTACGTGCAAACCTCTTCAATAGGGCGTATCTGCAAAACCCACGATACCCTACGAGATGTAGACATTTTCCATTGTAACTAGAAATCAAATAAAATTAAGTTAACTGATCGATACTTTAAATTAAGTGAAAATTCATCTATTGTTCATTTATTTCTATTATTTTAAATACTATATATGCCGCATACACCTGAACTATTTTTTCTTAAAATCATGTTCAATTTAATTATGTTAATAAAATGAAAACCGTATTTATATTTACATATATTTTTTTTTCGGTTATATTAGGTATTATGATGCATTTGATGGAACTTAATTACTGGTCAAGGATGTGTTATTTTTATTATATTTACGTACTTATTTAGACGACTGTTTGTATTCTAAATAAAATTTGATTAAAAAAATACACGTAATACACACACAAAGAGGTACACATGTAAACATTTTTCATATACTGTTTTATTTTTCCCATGTAACCATTCCCTGGTATTGTACTAACCTCGCCCGGTAAAATGAATATAATCACTCACTAGATATTCCATAGAGACATGTCATTGTTACCGATCCTTGTAATAATTATTTAAAACCCTTTAAACATGTGCTGTTGTTTCTAGAATAAAAAATAATTAAAAGTTGGACCTTATAAAAGTATGGATTGTGCAAAACTTTCATGCGATTTTCGTCGCTAGTTTGGAGGCCGTTAATTGAATATTCTGCCAGTAAAACTTCAACCTTGAGAGCTTATAGAAGCCGATCGGGAAAATTGCCGAACTACTCCTCCAAAATATCAACAAAAAGCCATGCTGGCGAAAAGTGCAATGCGTTAGAAACGAACCCTTTAAAGAAGCAAAGAAACCGTATATTGTGAATTAAGCGATCAATATATGAAAACCCTATGGTCTGTCCGATTGAATTACTTGCTGTTCTCTTATGTACTGACGTTGAGAAATAGAAATATGAATAGTGAACATTTTTATCTCTCAATCTCAGAGATTATGGAAGAAATATTTCTACATCGAAATTAGATTATGGTAATGTACTGTGGGAATTCTTAACGGAATTGTAAAACACAACTGACGTGGCAGGCACTTATTTGAAACTTTTTTTCCAACATTTTCCAATAATCCATGTCTAATAATGATAGTGAGACATAATACAAAACAGAATAAGAGGGAGACGCAGTATAAAATGGAGTCGATGTTAAGCGGGACTTTCAACCTTGTCGCCACCTGCATAAGAAGCGGGTGATTTCGTTGAAATTTTAGCCGGTGGATCGCCTTAAAACAAGAATTTTTCACATTAATTTTATAAAAAATAAAACATGGAAAACAAAAATAAATCTTTCACCTACTTTTTTGTTGTTTTATTTAGTACAGAATATACACATTTAATAGTTAAAAAAATGCTTTGACTATCCAAATAGGATGATTTCTCGTTTTAGCACGGTCAAATAATATTTCCTAATAATCTAATACAAATAGTTTCTCTTAGCTGGCCAAGTCTTCAGTATATTCATTTTAATGCAATTTTTAATTTCAACAGGAAACATATTTAAACAGCAAGGAAACATGTAATCTAAAGTGCTTTGTCCATATTTATTTGTACGCTTAGAAATCATTAATCCTTCATTAAAATTGAGATCAATTTAAAAGTTATGGAGGGACAATGCGCAAATATTTCATTATTAATATCTGTTAATCTTTTTTTATTAAAAAATCGCATTAGTTGGAATTTTTGTTGATGTTGATATTACAGCTCTAACTTTCAGAGACAAAAAGGGACGGCAACACAAGCGCAAATGTCAACACGATGCGTGTTGAGGTTTTAGTTTAATTTGTGTGTTTGTGGGCTTCTCTGTACTTGATAAATTAATTACATTCCTTTAGAGGAACGTTTCATACAAAATATAAAGTTAATTTTGGGACACAAATATCAACCCAAACCGAATGAAATTTTTAAAATATTAAAGGTATAGTAAATATCTAGTACTGATTAGAAGTATTTTAATTTTTAATTCTTTTAATTATATAATATAGGCCATTAAAGTACTCATTTTTTATGATTTTAGAGGCAACTTAACACTCTTATTTGCTATGTAAATATGATTATCTATATATAAAAATCAATATAAGTTTGTTTGTTTGTTCTCGATGTTCTCGAAAATCACTGGACCGGTATCGCTGAAAATAGCATAGTTTGTTCTTATTAGTGCCGGGAAGGTTTAGAGAGTAGTTTGAATAAATTCCAATATGTAAAAGTGTTGCTATAACGTTTTAAAATTAGTATGAAAAACATTGAACTCGCCATGTTTTATTTAGGTTGGCACATAGATATAACACTCTTGTTAGCCATAGATTGCATATTCAAAAGAAGGTTTTTTTGGACAGAATATTTTCAAAATGGAATACACGAATACCTACTTAAGAAATTTATGATTTAGATATATTTTGAAAAAAATAAACGTTTGAAATGAAATAATAAATAATAATAAAACGTTATAGCAACAGTTTTACGTATTGGATTTCATTAAAACTACTTTCTAAACCTTTCCTGCACTAATAAGAACAAACTATTTTATTTTCAGTGAAACTAGTCCACTGATTTTTTAAAACATCGAGGACAAAGAAACAAACAAACTTACATTGATTTTTTTTTATATACGAGTATATAGGATTAAGATTATTATTTATCGTTATCACTTATTGTGTTTTATTACTGTTTTACTATTTTTAAATTATATACTTCAGCTTTCTTCAGCCATACTGATATTTTTTTCGTTTTTTGTATTTTTTGAATATATTTTATAAATAGAGAGTTGTGGCGGCGGACATCGGATGCCGGGCATATTGCGTGTGACTGGTCTCGGGAATTGCCCGCAACACGGTCGAAACTAGGAAGATATATTGACCCATCAGCGCTGCACCGTCACTCACTGAATGTTGTTATTTTAGAAGGTGGTGTATGTTATAAGATCATCGGAATATTTAACGGAATACCGCACTCTAATGCATTAAAATGGTGTCAAAATATTCTGTTTATATTAACGAGCGGCCTTTTTTATCTATCGGCGTTTTACTTATATTGGCGGTTTGGATTAGTTCTGGATATTGGCACTGCAGCTAAGGGAAGGATATTGGCGAGAAATTCCACACAATTGTAAACAGGATGAGTTGATCATTAGCAGATTTTCTTTTCGAGGAGTAAATACTAATACTTTGCGGTGCAATGCGAGTTGTCTGCATAATGTTGCGATTTATTTATGAAAAGGACATGCCTCCAGGCTCACCCCTCTCCCTGCTAAATTTGGATTCTTTCCTTCACCTGTTAAAGCACCTTTGTTGATCCTTTTCTCCGTGGTTTTTAAGTAGTTTAGTTAATTTTTATTTTAAGTGTTCATTTTGTGTGTAATTTAATAAAAATTCTGCAGACGCATTGGTCTCAAGGGACATTTATTTTGATTTTTAACAATTTTTTTAATACAATCATATTTCATAAATGTCATATTTGTGTTTCAAAGAAATAAATAAAGTTATTTTTGAAACACGTGACAAGCTTTCTGTTAAAAATATGCAACTTAGACTTTAAAGACATTTCCTTGATGTTAATCCACCAACGTTCAATTTTTTTTTTCGCAGGAGGTGGGCCATGGCGAATTTTGGAACGTTGAAGTGACGCATGCCACAGATGAAGTTGAGAAACACTGACTTAAATCTTCTGTTGAATTTTAGGATTCTCTTCAAAAGCAATCCAAAGTTATACTATTGGTAACAATTTTTTTTAATCATTGAAGATATTAATTATGTAAGATATTAAGTATGTAACAGAAAAGATAATAAAAAAGGTAACGGTCGCACCTGGAGTCCAACCCAGGACCGCTCGGTCTATATGGGACCAGCGCTCTATCCAACTGAGCTAATACTACCTTATTTCTTTTTGTCATTTTTTATCGATACTGTACTATCAATATTCAAATAATTCCCACATTTTTTTTTCCTTTCCTGGGTTCGAGTCTTAGATGCGGCCGTTTTCTCTTTATTTCCTGTGCCTTTTCTGTTTCACGTTTAATTTGAGATTTATAAATATGATTGAAATATTACAATAAATTAGGTATAAAAGCTTCAATAAGTTATTCCAATAATAATTGAACTATTTAATTTATTAGAAACAGGAACTCCAATATCATAAATTTTCTATGCTTATATTTTACATAAAGTAGTTCCAAAGTGTACACTAAATTTTTAAAATAACACTTTTAAAAAAAAAATCGTATTTTATTCCTCCTGTAAATTAAGAAAATGGTATTTGTGTTGAGTTAGCTAATTTAGGTGATGACATATAAATATGTTTCGCGTTCTTTTTGCTGAAGACAGCTGTCAGCTATCATTCAGCAAATGAAATTCATTAAAACTATCAATATTTGCGTAGTTTTAACAAGAGAAGAACTCAATTTTTATAAGCTACCAACTAGGTTATTATCAACGTTAACATTATTAGCTATTAAGCTTTACAAATATATATGGAAATATAAATGCGGGTGGCATATGTCACTTTTAGAAGTAGTGACAGAATAAATAGGTTATTACAATGTAGTGAGGTAGGCACCTTTTTACAAAACGTAATTCTTGGTTAAAATGCGTATTTATGCTTTGTAAAAAATAAATAAAAATGGATTAAAATGCATTATAATATAATGTAATTATTTAAAAAAAGTTTTGGCTCAAAACCTTGTGTCACTTGAAGAAATTTCATCAATTTGTGTTTTCAAATAATCTCTTAACAATCTGTTTAGGATTTTTTACTGTGTCTCTCCGGAATTCCGCAGTTAGGCGAGGAGTCTTTAAGCCTAAGAAAAGGATAAGGAATCTTCGTTAAAAATTAAAACAGAATAGCGCTCCAGGATATTGATTTGTGAATATAAAAAATGAATTTCGTATATATGTAGCTATGAGAACGGTTTCATACGTGTGTGTCACGTGTAAAGCAAACGCAAACGTACAGGCTTTGGGCGTGCTACTTCTACGTAGTACGTAGGTGCTACGTGTAGGAGGAAATACGCTGGTCTCAAAGGCTTCTCGATTTCACGACATAATGCCATTAACTTCACTTCATTACTAACTGGCTACTTCTGTCTCTATGCATAGTCAGACTAGTGATATCTATGTGTTGCCCCTGCCTCTTTTTTTATTTCTCTGAATAAAAATAGCTGTTCTGGAATAACTCATGATAGGAATATACAAATTTAACAAATATTCGTATATAAACACATTATACTTACCACTACTGTCGCTACATGGCGCTGCTCCCCAAATCAAACACGAGAAATCTTTCTCTATTGAGTTGGATCCCTTTTTTAAAATAAATTTATACTTTTTTTGTAATTAGCTATTAAAATATATCTGTAATATTAAATATTTCATATATATTTATATTAAATAAATAAAAAAAATCTGGTAAGGCGGTACAATTTACAAAAATCTTATTTTGCAAAACATCCGTCGGAGAAAGCGAAATTACTGCCGGCTAGCTCACCTCGCACAACAAGCCATTTTCACGTTGTCACACGAGGGATTTGTATTTGACAAGAACTTGACAATCCAGCGGGAGAAGATAGACTTAAAATGGAGCTCCAATCGGGAGGCCAATACTAATAGTATGGCATAAACACTTTTTAAATTAGCTGAGTTGAATACGTATGCATAAAAAAAACCCATGTAAAATTCTTAAACATTCATTCCAGTGTCTGCGCTAGGAAGTCGTCGATCTGGCCCAGGGTTGTAAAGCTCAGACTTGACGGAGATTGTTAACTTGTTAAATGTTGTTAACACTTTTATATATTTATGATGATTAATAAAAATTTAATAATAAAATTAATTTGAATTAAATACAGTAGCTTTAAACAAAGTAATTATTATTCATTTTATACAATAATGTTTTATCGAGGGTTGGATAGAAAGCTATAGTACGCTAATGGAGGCTGTTGTTTATTGAGAATTCCGTGTGAAAAGAAGAATGAATTATTTTTTATTTTTTATTTCAAATAAATGGAAACACAAAATATTTACATAAAAGCATCATACATAATATATCATATATTTGGTGGCCTTCATGGTCGAGGGGTAAGGCTCTCGACTACGAATCCGAAGGTCGCGGGTTCAAATCTCGGCGTGCACAAGTAAATTTTATTTAATTAATTTGTCCTATTTCACAATTAATTCATTTAAAAATAATATACAGTATATTTGCGCACGTTCTAGAGTCAAAGATACTATCAGTATTGCCCTGGTGAAAGATCACCATTCAGAATTCTAAAGTTGCATGAAATGTCTTTTAGCCGTGTTGGTGACCAGATCTGAATAGCCAGGTATTTTCCCAACTTTCCTCTTCCCCTTCTCCTTCCCCTCCCCAATACCTTCAGCCTCACAACATTCCCCAATTGGGGATGCCATAGTCTCACTGGCTCCAGACGGTTGGGAGCAGTTGGGACTCTTGTACGGTATTCATATAAAAAAATAACAATGTTCATTTACAATGAAACTCTGTGCGTGCAAAAACATGATAGTGAAATAACGATATTGTTTGCTTGCACGATAGCCAAAGAAACGAAGATGTTAAAAATGTTGAATAAAACGATGTTGCACTCCCATGAGATATCAATTCAACTCATTATGGGAATGTTCATTATTAGTGCATAATATTAGGTTTTACAGAGTTTTCAAGGCAAAAATGTATATGAAAATATAAAAAGAAAAAAGTATTTATATATACGTATATGGTATATAATCACATCTTCCCGTAGTATGTTGATCTAGTAAGATTTTAATTACATTTGTTGATCTATCTTTAACACCACGTACAGGCTGGAAACATACATATACAATAGATATACACAACTACATTTTAGAGGACGGCTATCAGAACAGAGTTGGTACCTATAACAAATGGTTTTTCAAATTTCAAATCATCATTTCGAGATTTCTCCGAAGCGCACACTTGCCTCAATTCCTCAGGCAACTTATTATAGCTATTATATGCAATATATTTTAGCCCGTATTTTTTGGAGTGTATTTTTGATATGTGTAGTTTGTGGTGTTCTCGTGTATTATATTGGTGAACGTAGTGATTATAGTTAAGTTTTATGTTTGTGTGAGTATGGCATTATGCAGTTAATGTTATTTATGACTTGAACATTTTAAACCATAGAAAGGTACAACGATTTGGGAAATTTTCTATTTTAGGCTGCGTTTGCTCCACCGAGTAAGAACTGACTATACGAGTGCAGGCACATCAATAAAAATGATTGAAAAAATAAATTAACATTCTATGAAAAATACTATGAGTAGTAAATACCCACGTTACGAAAAACGTAACAATATTTGAATTCCCTTTACTACCATCATTATAAGCGGAAATGTTTCTGGCGCAATGATGGGTGAACTTGCTAGCAGAGGATTGGACCCGCGACGCCTGGGTAGGAACCCGACGCTTTGAAAGAAATAAATTAGTCTACTTATAACACGCCCACAATCATAAAAAAAATATACAAGAAATGCGACATGGGCGTGTTTCGTGGTAAAAAGTCTGGAATTCGGGCCTAGAAATATTTCATCATCATTTAATTTCGATCAAACAGATTGGCAATACACGGGGCTAACCAAAATGATGGACTCAATTTCGCACGTTCTACCCGTTCGGCCCGGGCTTTCTCCCTTACGGAAACATCCACTTTGCTCAAAATGGTGATACTGACGACAAATGCTCTTTCTAGTTGTAGGTTCAATGTTAAAATGGAGACGAAAGGTACGTTGCACTACAGTTGCCCACTCAGTTTTACAAAAGTCACAAACACAGAAAACCTTGTGCTGCATAGTATCCATTTTACTTACAACTGACTCGAAATGGGTGCTTGGCGGCGCGAGCACTCCAGCGGTCGTTTGTGCAACTACAAGCGATCAAGTGATTGGATTTGAAACTTTCGGACCTCCCCTTTCAATTGTTACATAGATCATTCACATATAACGCATTAGGCAGGAAATATAGCGGTACGAATTTGAGTTCATCATTTTAATAATCCCGTACAATCCATGTAGTGTAAGAGAGGGAGAGAACGCTGTGTTCTTATTGGTTCTCTCGGGGCTATAACCAAAAGCCACTAAGTCAAAGGCACACCGGCTTCTATTTAAATCTACATAGAAAGCATTTCTAGTGTGTTTTCTTTATTCTATGCTCACGGCACACTATATTTATAACTACAGCGGTTCGGAACCTTTTTGAAGAGATATTAAACAATTACGGTCCAATTGCCCATACAATAATTTTATTTAAATTTTCGAGCACAACCCAAGCAGTTAACAGGCAATTTTAAATACATTTAGTTTGGCGATTATCGTATATTTGAGAATACAAATAACCCATTTATTTCGTTGCTAAGGTGCACTGTACATTCAATTTCTTCTATTTCAGGAATTGACAGCCCGTGGCTTGGGAGCAACTTAACATTATAAAGTATTAGTTATAGGTATAAAAGACGAAGATTCTCAGGAATAACCCGACAAATTTTGAATTCCTCTTACCTGAACAAAGTGCAGTTAATTACGATCCTAAAAATTTAATTTTTGAGTTAAACGCCTTTCCATGTCTTTATTCTTGTTTTTTCGTATTTTTTTTCTTCGTGTAAACGAAAAAAATTCCGAATAAATCCCCATTCAAATGAGAGCTAATATTGGGCTGGGAGACATTTATGAGGACCAGCTCATTCGAACTGAACTTTTGTTAGAAGCTCTGTCAGTCTTAAGTTTACACGACACTTTTCTACTCTTTATTTTGAAGCTCGGGATTTTTCACTTGTCATTCGGGTGCCATAATTGATTTGACAGCGAAAGTAACTATCTCCAAATAAAGAAACATTCATTTGAATATTTTATTTCATTTTAAACGTTTATTTTTTCAAAATATATTTAAGCCATTAAGTTCTTAACTAGGTACCTACTCGTGTTTTCCATTTTGAAAATATTCTACCCGAAAAAACCTTCTTCTTTTGAATATGCAATCTGTGGCTAACCAGTGTGTTTTATCTATGGGCTAACCTAAATAGAACATGGCGGGTTCAATGCTTTTCATACTAATTTTAAAACGTTATAGCAACAGTTTTACATATTGAATTTCATTGAAACTACTTTAAAAATCTTTCCGGCACTAATAAAAACAAACTGTGCCATTTTCAGCGAAACCGGTCCAGTGATTTATAAGAAGATCGAGGACAAACAAACAAACTTACGTTGATTTTTATATATATAGATTTTCGAGCACACAGAGTGGCGAGAATGGTGATGATCAGATTTTTTAGCAAGAACCGTTAGAATGAAACTCGCTATTCTCTGAAACAATCAGTCACCCTATTTCCATCATAAAACACTGAAAATGCTGCTTGTGCAATGACGGAGGACTTTGTTTACAGCGTAATAAACCTGACGCTTTAAACTTTTCGGCTACAGTTCGTTCTATTGATATTACATTTATACAGCGCAAATAAATTTTATTCCAACTCCTTAACGTAGAACTTCTTGCAAGGGCTCATTTTCACTTAATTAAACCGATTTATAATATTTAAAAAAATATTTGACTAATATCATTATAGGGTGTTTATTACATTAAGTAAAAATATATATTTTACTCCATATTCTAAAACTATTTTTTAATGAACAATAAAAATAATACCTAAAAAAAAGTAACAAAGATAACATTTTTTCTTTTTTTTTAAATTAATAATTATTTTTATTTAGATTTAAAAACCTCGTTTTAATATTTAATCATTGTAGAAAATAATATTAACATAACCTAAGTGAAACATGAAAACAGAAAAAACGACAGAAAATATAAAGATTTCAGTCGCATCTGGGACTCGAACCCAGGACCTCTGCCTATCTGGGGCAACCGCTTAACCAACTTAGCTAACTTATGTCATCTTCATCGATATCATATCTCAAATTCAAGATTTGTCAATTTTATTCTCCATTTTTTACATTTTTAACACTTTTTTATAACATTTTTTGTTACAGGATTTTTCAGAGTTTAATATCTTAGCTTTGCATAATAATCTAGAAATTTATTGAAATGGTACTATTTTTTTATATTATTATGGCAACACCAAGTTATTTACTTTGTTCTCCAAAATCAAATTTCTGTACATGCGAATTTGACAGTTCACTTTAAACAAATATCAATAGTCCAAGTGGAAAACATCACAACCATGCGTTTTACGCAGGCATAGTTGTGTAAACGCGATTGCGACAGCGATTTATAGCAAAGCGATGCATTAAAAGATGATCATGATAGCGCGGGGTTCTTTTGTCCCACAGTACAGGCCGTTCTAGTATAGCACAGATAAATTTTTATACTTCAGCCATATTGAAAAATAGCAAACACCGTCGCGTCCACTATTCGCGACAATATCAAATCCCGGGCTGCACCGCGCCATTCGTCGCTTTTTTATTTTTCGCGTAGGATCTTTCCAAGATATTTCAACCATTTTAAATTTTCGCGGCACGTATCATCGCGTCGTCGTCCCGCGTTCCTTCGCCCACTTAAGAGCGTTACTCATTTTTCAAGGTTTTTTAAATTAATAATTTTAGCATGTGTTTTTCTTTAATTTTAATTTAACATCTAGTAAATGGCTTTTTGATACATACATCTTCAAAAAAACAAAAAAAATCTAAAAAGTCTTTCCATGTAAAGCAAAGCATGACAATACATAAGATTGTTTTGAAATATAATGTAGAAATTCTTCAGTGGAATCATCTCCTTTCCGAAAGTACCACTAATTTCTGAACACCGTTTGGTTACATCGAAAATATGCACTTGAACTATTGTCCCCTTTTAAACTTTTTTTAAACTTACATTCATTTTCCTATGAACCATCTCCGTATTGCCATTTAAAACGTTTTAACCGATTGCGGTGCCATAAATTATTGTCTACTATTTTATGTCAGACTGTGACTGGCACAATTCACTGAATATCTTTCATTTTTGCACGAGGTGAACATCGATTAGTTTGCAATCAACCACTATTTATGTTTCTATTACGTATTGTCCATGTAAATGTTCCAAATAAATTAAAATAAAACCGCAGTTAAAAAAATAAAGGTTTAGCAAGGTTGACGAACTCTGCTCAGTGGTATTAAGAAAATCACTTGGGAAGCGCTGGCATAACGTTCCAGAAGCGGTTCGATAAGGTCTGTCGTAAAATATAATATGCGGTTGTATCCTGCGAGACAGCGAACAGTTTGGGAACATTTTCATTACAGGGCTCGATTATTGGAATGGCTTGCCTGGGAAAGGGAAGCCCAACTCCCAACACCAGGCATTATTAGCTGCCTACCTGTTCAATATTAATACGCACCTGTGGTAAACTTTCAAGAATAGTTGAGGTAACTTAAGGTTAAGTTCAGACTGAAGCAAATTTAAGATCGAACGAGGAATTTCAGACTTTATAAAAATAAATGTTCATCTATTTATTTTTATTTATTTATCGAGCACCGTTAAACAACTGGTCCATAATGTAATAATAGCAGAACATGATTATTAACTTTAAAATTTTAACGACACGTTGAAAATCCCCTTAAAGAGCCAGCGAAAATAAATGAATAGAGGTCCTTGTAATGTGGTGCCGAAGGAGAATGCTGAGGATTCCATGGACAACCACACCCACAATATCCATTATGGAAGAGCTGGGAGCTCAAAATAGGCTATCAACTACCGGCCAACGACTAAGATACTTCGGATACGTTGCTCGCCAAACTGAGAGCTCGAACGTGGTAATGCTCATGGTCACTGACAAAGTGGAAGGCAGGAAAAACAGAGGAAGATCACCGATGCGTTGGGTTGATCAAACATCACAGGCGTTCGGAATGCGGGAGTCCAAGGCTCTCCACGTAGACCAAGACCGGGAGAAATCAAAGACACTGATTCATCTAGGCAATTGTAATAGGGTTCTCGATCTTCAGCAATGCGGCAACGAATCAAGAAGATCAACAAAATCTAGTTAGATGGTTAATTAGTTAATTTATTAATTAACCATCTCGCCGTTTCTCCGCAGGGGTAGGCAGAGAGGACGGACCGTCAAACAACTCGATCTTGGTATACCTGCTTCATTCACATTCATACAACGCCACTTACATTCTCTTCTGTTATTCCGACTTCTGACATGGCCCGACTCAAGTATTTGATTAACTTGATCGTGCCATGTCTTCCTCGGTCGTCCCCGGCTTCTTCTTCCATTCACATTCACGTCATACATTCTTCTTACACTCCTTTCTTCGTTCATTCAACCTACATGTCCGAACCATCTAAGCGTTCCTTTCTTAATCTTAAAATCTTCTTTATGTATTCACGTTCGATTTGGACTATTTCATTACCTTACAAGCATGATACCTAAAATACATTTAATTTTTTATAAATTAGATGTAATATAAAATAAATAATGCACTTGTAATTACATTTATCTTATTTCTTTTTTATTACTATGAGACGATAATTTTTTGTTTGTTATGTTATCGCTATAAGCTTATATTCTTTTATAATTTCTTCAAATGCTTGGTAACTTTGTGGCATCATTATTAATTATATAAATTGAAAATACACTTTGTATATACCACTTTACTTAAAATATATAAATATTTCTACATGTTTCGATAGCAATGTATTCATTTATTCCTGAAGATGATAGCATTGCTATCGAAACATGTAGAAATATTTTAAGTAAAGTGGTATATACAAAGTGTATTTTCAATTTATATAATTATATTCTTTTAATATCCGTGATGTCAAAATAGTACTTGTTACCTAAGCTATGCGCAGTCGACTCGCAACGGAATTTGATTTTGCATTGGTTCCTATATTATTATAGTGGTAATGTACCTTCTGACAAATCATTCTAATTGAACATGTAAGTCAATCAATCGAAGGAGTTTTGGGGAGTCCAACATGTTATTAATAATTTTATAAAGAAAAAGTAAGTCAGAACATATTTGTCTTTCTTTTAATGTAACAAGACTTGAAGAATAACTGATATTTTCAATGGGAATTCCTAAACTATAATTAATATTTCTTAACAATTTATGTTGGATTCGCTCTATAGTTTTTTCATGAATAATGTAAAATGGATTCCAAATGCTTGATTTTTGTAAATTTCTTCTGACAAGGGGTATAATAATATATTTTAAAGTTTTTTTTAATATTTTGAAGTTCTTAATATTAAATTCAATATTTGCATTGCTTTACTGATTATGTTATTCAC
This sequence comes from Halesus radiatus, assembly GCA_022606495.2. Lineage (NCBI taxonomy): Eukaryota > Metazoa > Arthropoda > Insecta > Trichoptera > Limnephilidae > Halesus > Halesus radiatus. Next base: position 12,343 of record JAHDVE020008022.1, on the reverse strand, counting down.
TAGAGAAATAATTGTTAATTTCGTATCATTGTTATTCTCAGTATTTTTTATTATTTATTACTGGTACCCAATATATAAGTTTTATTTATTCATGGAATATGTGAGAATCAATAGGTTTTGTTTTCTCTAATATCTCATGCCTTGACATATTTTCACATTTACCGTTAGTTTTTTTTTTAAATACAATTTGTAAAAGTTAATTATATTTGATTATAAGGATAAGTAGTCATAGATATTGCATATCACCTGTAAACATCAAAATATAAATACAAAAAAATATATTTGGTAGCATCATTCATACATATATCAAAAGAATAGGTCCAAGATGCGAGCCCTGGGGTACGCCACTTATAGCTTCGATGTGATCTTTGATGGAGACAGTTAGCTTTTGATTAGATTAATAATCCTTAAACCTGGATAGTAAGTTTCTATTCAGGTATTTCAACATTCGACAGTCAGGATTTTATGGCAAACCTTGTCAAACGTCTCGTAACATCAGTATACGAGTATACAGAATCAACTTGTTGTCTATTAGTAAATGTTTTTGATATAAAGTTTTCATACAGGAATAGGTTGGTTAATATTGATTTGCCAGAGATAAAAGCATATGTTGGTAAGTTGTCACAATAGATTTCACGCTGGAGTTTATTTTATGAAGAATTAGCTTTTCGACAATTTTGATTGTAGATGTTTGGATATTGGACTATAATTATCAACTAAGATTTATCACCACTTTTAATATTGGAATTAAGTAACTTTAATTTATCATTTTTGAGTAAATTTTCATTGAGACTTATTAAATAATAACAGTGGAATAAAAAAACTGTGTGCACAGTTTTTTTTTGTGCAAAGAGGAAGAAAATAATGATACTGGTAGCTGGAAAACCCAGTAACATTTATGAATCAGTGTTTGTTTTTCGTTCACCAGCGTATTTCCCCTTTGTATAAATTCATCCCCTCATATCGCCACCAGGATTGAATTCTGAAGAGCCTCATCATCAAAGGGACATAATTCGCTTGCGGTGGATAAATTAAATTGTTACCTTCCCTTTGTTAAACGATAGTTTCCTTTTTATTGTGGTTACAGGTGGGGTGAGTAATAAACGCTTACTAAATTAATAACAATTATTAATCAAAGTAATTTTTAATAATGTATTTATTATTAATTTCCGTAAATTGATTAATTATATAATTTATTCATACGATTTATTTACTTTAGTTTAGTGCGTAGCATTCTCGAGAGCGGATCTCAGGTATGGGGGCCAGAGGAGACCGTCTATGTACTAATGGTCGAGTGTCTCCAAAATAAGTTCTTACGATTCCTCTTACGATTACGTGTTTGCAGCCTAAGTTCTAGGAGAGATATAGCACTACTGCTCATGGGTCATAAACTATTGAACTGTGTATTATCAATACCTGATATTCTGGCTGAAATAGGATTTTACGTCCCTGATAATTTCACGCGAGGTCCCCAACACAGGATGCTGTTTCTTCCCAGATGCAGAACTAACTTACCAATGGTGATGCCTCTGGGAAGACTTACTAGGTTAATTTACTGCCTCGCGGGAAATGTGGATATTTTCCACATGACCCACAATAATTTTAAGCACGAACTAAGTATTGCGTTCCTACTTATAACCATTTTAAATCTATTTTTGTTTTACATATATGTTAATTAATTTTGCAAACTATATTTTTGTAATTTTTTATCGCTTTTGCATTGTATTGGTGTTTATAACTGTTTTTACAAAATAAATAAATAGTATTCGGTTGCGCCGCGCGCCATATGAGAAGCATACACAGAGCGGTATGTGCTTCTCTTCACTTCAATCGCAGAATAGACAACGTGACCTCCTTTGGATACCTCGACCTGCCGCTACCAGACAAGAACAGTCTTCTATACCCAGCAACCGTTGACGTCATCACCCGCTACCTCAGCGACCTACCATACTGGCTGGTGCCATAAGCAAATACACTAAGAGCGACAACATCTCCATTGGGAAACTACCAAACACCTTTCTTAAGAGGATTCGCAAATCACAATAGTCGTGCTTCCCCGTGTGCCGATTCCTAAATATTTTCTCTCCTTTCATTGTTCGGGTTCTAAACGTCTCCTATAGTTAGGTTAAGTCAAATTCATGTTATAGGTAGTGTAAATTTTATAAAATTCGTGTCGTTTATTTTTGTTGCCAGCAGAACTGTCATACAACACACATCTATCAAAATTGTCACATTTCACATTTGTGTGCTTGCAAAAGACATTATTGAATAAAAAAATTACATTTCGTATCCAGAGCTCATAAAAGCAATTTAAAAACCAACAAAACGTTAAAATACGCAAATTTCTATCAATTTCTGTGCAGGGCGATCCATCAACTAGTTCCCTGTGGAAGTACTCACAACACGGGCGGTAATGGACACACTGTTATTATTGGCACCATCTCTGACATATCTACCGTTTATGCCGTGGATGCCAATGGTATGGAATATACTAAATAGACTCACACCTGCCGTGGAAAACAAAATTGCTCGAATATATTTAATAAACGAACAGTGGTGGCTCGTAGCGATTCTCTCGATAGGTTTTAAAAATGTGAACTAAAATATAAGTTCTTGTCTATAAACCACTAATTTAAAGACGCGTTCGTATATTTTTAACTCGTATCTACAATGAGGTTATATCCTACAACAAAATTTGATATTTTAGAAGGATTTTACTGGTCGGTAAGTATGTGAAATGACTGGCGAGGCAGTATGGTACTGCCATTGGAATTATGAATTGTACTGAATAATGTCTTGTGATATCATGTCACGAGTATTTTGAGTGGTCGCTTTATCGAAAAAAAAGAGGTAGGGGTAACACGTCACAACCTTAAAACTTTCCTCTAAACCATAGCCCCGGGAAATGCCAAGTACGTCGGCTAGTAATATGTATATATATATATATATATATGTAGAATAATTTTCTCGGTTTACCCGCGTACGTTTTCCAAAATTCTTAGAATTACCCCAAGTTCCTTAAATAAAACCAATCAGGTTACCACGCGCAAAAAGCCTATTAAAGTCCGCACTCCTACCCCTACCTCTTTATCAACACGCGTGCTTCGTCCTAGACTATTAAATTAATTTGCAATCAATTTGACTTGGTTTTGACTTCTGGATTGAACGGACACGCGCAAGCGATCAGTTCAAAACAAAACTCAAGACATATTTGTCCGAAACGTCAAGAGTTAAAAAGTCCTTCTAAGGACTACGTTACGCGGGTAAACCGAGAAAATTATTCTACATCTTACACCCGTGAAAATCTCAACCATAACATATATTATTTATTATTTTTTTCACAAGGAGCAATTACTTTGTCGTTTGTCATCATATTTCTTTATGGATACCTCTGTTATTTTGTATCACTCAAATAAACGCTGATTCTGAATATACGAGTATAAGTTTAATTATATATATACGCAGAATTTATAAATCGTTATTTAAAAGTCAGTAAAAAAATAAACAAAGACATAACGTACGTAAATCACTAACATACGATTCTGTAAACTTATCATCCATTCGTGGTATATTGTGGCTTAAAATTATGAGTCAGCATACATCTCAATCTGAATATAACAAAATAGTGGTAGACGATCATAACACAAGACTAACTGCAAAACGATGGACTTGTAATTCTTGATACTTAAATAAATACGATCAAAGCCTCAGAATACTATGTCTTAAATTTTTTAATTAATCACTATCACAATAATATTATCATTATTTTGAATTAATAAATAATAACTCTCCGACGTCCTTCTCCTCGTTAAATTTCAGAAGGATCTCGTATACTGAAAAAATGGTTATATGAAAAAATGATTATTTTTTTAGTCTTAAGTTTTCTCAGATTTTCATTGTAATTTGTGTACTCTTTTTATTTTGGATTTTCTTTTATACCCTTTGTTTTTATTTTCGTAAACATAATTTTTTTAATAGGTTTAAAAACAGTGGTGTAAACAAAGTAATTCTTATTATTATTTTTTTTTAATTAAAATAACCTTTCTTAAATTTAAATGTAGACCGTTACTAAGAACCCGTTGACAAACTGACATCAAACAGATAATTGGGACTTTGTTACAATATTTAAAGAAACATTTTGAAAAAAATAAAGGTAAAAGGTATTAAAACTAAAAATAAATTTTAAAAATTTAATTAAAACCACCTCGTAGAAATATCCTAATTCGTTGGTACCATTGGAACGACGTCACGCGGTTATTCGCGCCTAAATTATTTCTATATAAATTCATTCTTTGGGACCGTATGACGCTTGTATGACGTCACGCGGTCACCGCTGGGATTCCGGCCGTTTTGATGGGCTTTAAAAAAACGAAATTTTGAAAAATAATTTACCTATGAAAACAGACTTAAAAAAATACTGGAATTTAAAATTGAAGGTTAACAATGGTATATTTTTTTTATAAAAGGACTGCAGTTCCTTATTAATAAAAAAAAAGAGATAAAGATCGTACAATTAGAGTCCACTCGAATACACATACCTACTTCTATGTATTGCTATGTTTATGCTTCTGACGGCGACGTCCTTGAGAAACGTCACTGGGAAAGAGGCTTTTGTTTCGCATACGAATAATTACTTTTTAAAGCAAAAATGGGACAAAGATGTACCTATATGTTGATTAAATTTAACTAGAGTGTTTTTTTATCATACCTGTGCAGTATTTTTATTTTCTAATCGCACCAGACTTTCTATCATGAATTGAATTAACAAGTTTGAACCACAATGCATAAAAGCAATGCATCTGTTTGAGTGCCATGTTCGCATCAAGTTTCTATGAAAGCGAACTTGTCAAAAAAATTTAAAAATACTGTTAGTTCATTTGAGTAGTTAGACGGGTCGTTTCATCATAATTATTTTTTTAAATGGACTGGAATTTCTTATTTCATAAGTTTTTATGCACTCATTGTATGTTATTTTTATGTATTTAGAGTATTTGTTTCTGGCTTTTTGTAATTAGCCCAAAGTACTATCAGTAAGTAGAGTTGTTTCGTATAATAAATAATACTTTTTAAACTAGTGTTCAAATTTGGAGCTACTGTATTTTTAAATATTGTGGGGATTGCCTCCCAAATAACCACCTCAAATTTAACTTTATATCGGTCATTAGCAGTGTGGTCCAAAGTGTCGGGTTCCCAGCCAGGCTTTGCGGGTTCAATCCTCCCCTCAATCCTCCAGCATTGCAAATCTGGCCGCTTACAATTATGACAGTGCGACGGAATAAAATATTGCCAAGTTATTCGAAACCCGGAATGTTTGACATTGAACAAAACGTTTTTGGAACGAGGAAAGCACGAGCCACCACTGCAGATGTGCAAGAATGTGCGCGTGTTTAAATCCTCCGCTTATTTTCCTTTCCTGTTTATAATCCTAAGATTACGCTAACAAAATATTTCCAAATAAAATTCCTTCTAACCTCCCATCAATCTCAACCCCTCTCCACCCTTTTATTTCCCTCCCCCCTCATCCAACTCATCCATTTAATCGACTCCTTCTATTTGCTTTATCACCGTTAAAAGAGAAATATTATCGACAAAAATACCCCGTAAACGTCGTGAATGAATCTAATTTTAGTAATCCAATAGGCATTGCATCGAAAGTTGGTTCAAACACAGCACTCACACGTATGCATTGCTTATATACAGCATGTTGCAAAAATTTTATTCTACTTCAAAAAAGAAATTCCTGTAATATTGAAAGAAAAAAAAAATTAATATGCTAAAATGACCAGATTGTAAAACTTTTCACATAATTGAAGAAAATACTTTTTCGAATATTCAAATTTGATCAACGTATAAAGGCATTCTCAATAAGACAATAGTTCTGTTTCTCAGTGACTATTCGCTAAAACGTCACTGCTGTAAGTAATACAAGTAATCTCAAGTGTGTTTTGATTCGCCTCAACTCTATTTGTGCGATTCATAAAAACAACAAAAGCATTACTTTGTTTTCTAAAGTGGCAACTGTTTCTTAGTAATTCCACATGGGTTATTCAAATGATGATCTCAATTTCGTACGGCTGTATTTTCTGATTTATACGTTATATGTAAACGATCTACATAGAAATTGAAAGAGGGGGTCCGAAAGTTTCCAATCCCATCGCTAGATCGCTCATAGTTGCTCAAACAACCGCTAGAGTGCTCGCGCCGCCAAGCAGCCATTTCGCGTCAGTTGTGGGTAAAATTGCCACTATGCAGCATGAGGTTTTTTGTGTTCGTAAGTTCCGTAAAACTGAGTCGGTAACTTAGTAGTGCAGCGCACCTTTCGTGTCCATTTTAAAATTGAACCTAAAATTAGAAAGAGCATTTCGATACCTTAGTTCAATAGGGAAATAACTCAAAATTTCTGGGTTTTGAGTTAAGAGGAACGGCTACGCTCCCTGTTTCATATATAACTTAATTTTGGATTTAATGCCAAAATACCCATTTAAACTGAATGATATATTTTTTAAAATTAAAGGTTTAGTAAATATCTAGTACGGATGAAAAGTATTTTATATATTTTAGTTTTAAAGTATGATTTTTTTTCATAATTTTAGAGGCAACTTAGAAAATTATTCGCAGGTTTATAGTATTTTTTTTTAATTTATCATCTTTACTACGTAAATACGATTGTGTAAATAAAAATATAAACACAAAACATTTAAAAAAAGAACGTTATTTGGTGTCGATATTTTAAATTATGTATTGCAAATTTGTGTTCCAACGTAAATTTGTCTTTTTTAATTTAATTTAAGTCCACCATAATGCTTATTTTAATTTATTTTTTAATTTTTTTAATATTGTATTTCATTATATTTTCAAAACAGGTGGGATAAAACTTTTTTTTAAATCACCGTTAGCCCCCAAATAATTGTTAAGGGTGCCTCTAAAATCGCGAAAAATCAATTCCCTATATTTCATAATGTAAAACAAAAAAAAAACAAAACTTCTAATCCGTACTAGATATTTACTATACTTTTCGATGAAAAAAAAAGATCATTAGCTTTAGGTGAGTATTTTGACCTCAAATCCAAAATTAAGTTTTGTACGAAACAGGCAGCGCAGCCGTTCCTCTTGCAAAATGGTAAAGAAACATGTTTCAAAATGCTAAAGAAACTCTCCCTTCTCATATTTCAATAAAAAAATAAGTCTAATTCGTCCTAATTATGTAGTCAGATAATTCTTTATGGAATTGTAATGAAATCAGCACATTCTTAGTCCAGTGGAGAAACATGTCAAATGTTTCCGTTTGGAACTTAATAAATGTATTCATTTACACCTATGATAAGATAGGTTGATAAATTACTTACATGTTCCATCTATCGTTATGTTATAGGTGGACAAAATAACTTTACATCATGTCTTTATGAAAAGTGTTCAAATCGAGTTTTCTCAAAATGAGGTATTTTGAGTTAGTTCCCTATTGAACGAAGGTATCGATGTGTCGTTGGTGTCATCAATTTGAGTAAATTGGATATCTCTGTAAAGGAAAAATCCCTGGCCAACCGCGTGTATCAGAGAAGTACGTCAGAAATTGAGTCCATCATTTTGAATAACCGCATATAGTAACAACAAGTTATTCATATTTTAACAAATGATCACTGTTTATTCATTTACGCCAGGGCGATACTGATAGTGTCTTCCGCTGTGCAGTGATCCGCACCAATGAACAATGTGTCAGCTATATCGCATGACAGCTGGAACGCGCTGTTTGAAATTCAAATATGACAGTAATGTGAAATTCTATGGAAATAATGATTCCATTAACAGCAATTAGGAGCATCGGAATGTACGGATTTAATTGGTTTTCAATGTAGTACCTGATGCGTTATGGGTGTTTGAGTTTTAATTTTGTATGGATCTGGTAAAACACAAAAATGATTCCTACCACAGAAATGTAGGTGAAAATATATTAATTATTATTTTTCCTTTTTTATATGAATACCGCACAAGAGTCCCAACTACTCCCAACCTGGAGCCAGTGAGACAATGGCATCCCCAGTTGGGGAATGTTGTGAGGCTGAAGGTATCGAGGAGGGGAAAGAGAAGCGGAAGAGGAAAGTGAGGAAATACCTCGCTATTCAGATCTGGCCACCAAACACGACTAAAAGCCATTTCAAGCAATGTTTCAATTCTGAATGGTGGTCTTTCACCAGGGCGATACTGAGATTATCTTCCACTATGGAACGTACGCAAATTTACCATATATTATTTTTAAATGAATTAATTATGAAACAGCAAAAATTAATTAAATAAAATTTACTTGCGCACGCCGGGATTTGAACCAGCGGCCTTCGGATTCGTAGTCGAGAGCTTTACCCCTCGACCAAATAAATAAAATGTCTCTAATTGAACTGCTATACCGACCAGAGTGAGGACTTCTAATCTAAATCTTTTAAAGCGTGTTATACTTACGCAGATCAACAGGCATATTTTTTATTAAGAGTTTTTGAAATAATGAAGTTTTACATATATCTCGAGTTAAAGTGATTTTTTTTATAATTTAATTTTATCCAAATATACTAATGTTATTATAAAGTTCTGCAAGTATTTTATTAGTTTAATTATTGCGGTTTAAATATAGCATTTACAACCAATAATATTAAAGGAACAAACCTAAAAAAACTCAAAAAGTAGAAATCCTAAACCTAATAACAGTGGAATATATGAATTTAGGTCATCCACTTGCTAAAATTCCAACAAAATCACCCGCTCCTTATGCAGGTGGTGACAAGGTCGAAATTCCCGATTAACATCGGCAGCATGTTTTGATTTACGCAAAAAAAAACTTCAACAAAACGCGTGTATTATTTTAATTTGTAAAGCCCAGGCATAAATATTAAAACGTTTTACGGTCATATTCTAAAAAACTTAATTTACCACAATGAACAATATCGACAATATCGGTCTGATACTTTATTTTTTTCTAGGCTTATGAATAGACGCACAAAAAATTGTTGTACCAATGGCCAAGGTTTGTTCTACTTGCAGTACTTAATTAAATGATCTATGATATTTGTAGGCCATCAAATTCTCAAACCGAAAACACACGATTTTGCATTACTTCCCATTGCATCGCCTTAAAATGTGACCACGCCGACTGTAACGTTACCAATATCGGATAGACGGGTAGGGCGTTCTCAACTGGATTCAAGAACGTATAATAATAAAAGCACCTTCTAAAAATTCGCAGAACATCCCTTAGTGAATAATCACGCCCAGCTTGACAACAAAGAGCCCGCATCCTTACATATAGAAAGAAAGGGTCTAAAATTAAATTTACATGAATAATTAGAAATTAATGAACGAACGAATGATCCGAATATAACATTAATTAATAAAGTAAGGAAAATTATTTAATCCCCACTACTCAGTATGTTCACAAGACCTAAACGATCTGACACAAGTCAATAGTTTTCACGTTATTAGAAACCAATTAAGAAAACATTGCATTAATTCAGGGAAACAGATTCCAAATGTAAGTACGTCACAGAATGGATCTATCACAATTGTTTTCTGAGTAAATCAGTTTCAGCGGTAATAAATTATTTTAGGTGGGGGTAAATAGAATCACATAAATCGTCTCAACGTGGCCTAACCACAATTTGAGAATGGCCTTGAACGCCGAAACAACTGTCACAATAATAAAAAAAAACTGAAATACTTGCAGAACTTAATAATAACATTAATAAATTTGATTTATATTAAATTTTTTAAGATTTAAAAATAAAAACATTTATTACATGAATTTGATCAATGAAGCCAATATTAACAATTCTCAAACGAAACATGGAACAGAAAATATACACAAAACAAAAAGATAACGGTCAATAAAAATCAGATAGGTGTGTCCGTGACACTATCTAGATAAAAAAAAGGTAGAATCTTACAGTCACATAGAAAGATAGCAGCCAAAAAAATATGGGAAATAATTGAACATATGACTTACATTAAAACACGATATCAGTAAAAAGTAAGAAAAGCAATAAGGAGGCATTAGCTCAGTTGGTAGGACGCTGGTCCCGGATAGAGCGAGAGATCCCGAGTTCGAGTCACAGATGCGACCATTGTTGCTTTCCTTGTCTTTTCTTTTTCATATTTCGTTTGAGATTATTTTTTTAAATTATATAAATTGATTAAATATGACGATGGGGTTTATGAGCTTCAATAAGTTATTGCAATTTAAAAAAATTAATAATATTAATTTATTTAGGGAGGGAAGTAAAGCATGCCTGAATATATATTTCTGGATACCTAATTCTAAATCGACATATATATATATATATATCGATTTAGGATTAGCGCTTGTACGACTTATAAACACTTTTTTGAGACAAAGCAGACTCGCCGAATGCCACAGTCAACATTTTAAGTGCGTTGGAGCACTTTATTCCATTTTTAACGCAAAATTTAATACATATTCTTTGATCCATTTTTTTCAAAAGTAAAAAATCGAAGAATACACAAAAACGTAACTAACATATCCAGTTGTTAAAAACAAACCACTAATCCAAAATGGCTGATAATGCTTACATATGATAAACATATATGTACCAACATAACAACAAAAAAAATCGATAATCGAATGTACACAGCCCGCGAAAATTCAAAATTCATCCTTTCTTTTGAACAAACCTCGTATACTTATTATAAGAAACTGCACAACTCACCGGATTTACCTATGAGGTTTGTTCAAAAGAAAAGGTGAATTTTGAATTTTCTACATTCGATTATCGATTTTTTTTGTTATGTTGGTACACATATGTTTATCATATGTTAGCATTGTCAGCCATTTTGGATCGGTTGTTTGTTCTTGACAACTGGAAAGGTTAGTCACGTTTTGTTTTTTCTTCGATTTTTTATTAAAAAAATATTTTGTAAAAAATCGAAAAAACATCGATTTTTTGGATTTTTTGAAGAAATGCTGATAAGGACATAGAAAGCAAAGCAAATCTAAAATTTCATTTTAATCGGACTGATGATGCCCCAGAAAACGGCTATCAAGTTCCGACCAAAACTTGGAAATTCCTCCATAGGATTAACAATTATTAACATTTTTTTTCTAAAAAGAATAAAAAATTTTTTTTTTGAAGAAATGCTGATGAGGACATAGAAAATAAAGCGAATCTAAAAATTAACTTCAATCGGACTGATGATCCCTCAGAAAACGAACCTAAATAAAAAATCGAAGAACACCCAAAAACGTGACTAATCTTTCCAGTTGTCAAAAACAAACCACTGATCCAAAATGGGCTGATATTACTAACATATGTGTACCAACATAACAAAAAAATCGATAATCGAATGTACACAGCCCGCGAAAATTCAAAATTCACCTTTTCTTTTGAACACACCTCGTATTTGAGAGCTTGGCGTACTAATTCCGTATTTTTAAATTATTCTAAAATATAATTTCTTCAAAAGATTGGTATTCACTTTGTGACATCATTATTAATAAATGAACTGCAAATTACTTTGTAATCACCACTTTATTAATATATATCAACATGTTTCAAAAGCGAAGCTTTCACCATGTTGATTATAAATCATGGCGATTAAAAGTAATTTTTAATTCATTTATGGTTCTATAATAGGTTGACATACCTACTAATTCATTAGCTTGCCATTAATACAATAAAAGTCGAAAAGCGTTAATGATTCAAAATAAATAAAATTAAAAAAAATTATTGCTTTACACCAGCCCGTCAGGTAAAAAAACAATAACCTTCATCCGGCAGCCAATAGAGAGTGGCCGCTTAAAAAACCAGGCAAATAAGCATTTAAGGGGACAAATAAATTACATAAATATCCCGAGAATAATTCATTCCACCCTTAACGACCCTACGTAACGTCAATGTACACGCGGCGGTCGGTCCGCTTCTGGCCAGAACCGTGTAATTTTGCCTGCGGTTTGAGCTAAACAGACGATGTACGCTGAGCTTAATGATACATGGGAAAGCGGCCTGCTCGACGGCCAAACTTCTCGATTAAATTAACTTTTATCGGGTTTTCGGGTTAAAGTTTATTTTTAATTATTTTGTTGCTGCCGCGGGAACCAATTTGACGAAAATAATATTGAAAATATAACAAATAACAATCTATTGAAGATTTTTTATTGGCGTTTGAATACATCATAAGACATATAATGAAGTGAGACTATGAAAATCCTAAATCAGGGTATGTTTTGAGGCTGAAAGGAGAGCGTAAGGAAAGGAGATGGCCTCCGTGGTTGAGAGGTTACGGTGCTCGGCTATGAATACGGAGGTCGCGGGTTCAAATCCCGGTGTGTGTAAGTAAATTTTATTTG
>JAHDVE020008021.1:0-44293 GCA_022606495.2 Halesus radiatus | reverse complement strand
GTGATGACAATTATGTGGAAAAATAGTTAACAAATGTATCAACAATATCCTGTAATTTTATTTCAAATATATTTTTTCTAAAAATACATAAAAATCTAGTACACTATCTAATCTAAAAATCTAGAAACTAGAAACACAAGACAAGGTAATTCATTGTTAAGGCGAAAATCTTGCAAATATTCCACATGAACAGTTTTCACATCAACGTAAACGATTTTTTCCGCTAAACAAGATTCAGGTCATTAAATTAATTTTTTGCACTTTGGTACTCAATGCGGTGAACAAGAAAATTGTTCATATATTTTCCAGGTAAGCCTCTCGTGTGTACCGTAGCATAATAATGAACGCACGTAAGTCATATCAACTGTGAAAAGACGCAGGGAATAAGGTAACAATTTTTTTGAGGGAGTTCATTAATTTTCCAGAACAAAGTTAATATATTTGTGTAGTTAGATATGTCTTGCTCGCGTTTATAACAATAAGTAGATGTTATTGATCCAAAAAAGAATTACTCCTCCAGAGCGACTGATATTTTTATACTTGAACACCTACATTTGAATTAAAACATCATTTTCCGAGCTCGTCAAAATGACCGCCAAAGCATATTTTTTTTATTTGCATATTTAAAAAAAATGCAATGCAAAAAGTCCCGATAAACTACTTTTTTGTAGTTTATCTAACGGGAGCTGGTTTTCCAAAACACAAAATTTAAAGTTAAACTTAAAAGTAGATCAAATAAAAACATATACATAAAAAATATACAGATGAAATACAAACTAATAAAAATAAAAATTTCCTACAAACTTAAAAATCATCTTTTTAGATAATCATATACATAATGGAAGAAATGCACCGTAAACTGCTTAGCAAGGCTAGCCGGTTAGTGCTTACCTAGAGTCACTTACAGAATAAGTAAATAAAAATTCACGCATCGGTGCACGAAATAAAACTTTTTACGCATTTTAATGTAATTTTATAAATATTCTCCAGTCCTAAAAATTATAAATATTTCAAATAAATACCAACCCTTCTTGTGGCACTATTCTTCTAATAAATCTAACATCAATAGAAAAGGAGGATAAAATAGCAAATGTAAAAATATCATCTCTAAGCTTAAATTTTCTAATAAGGCTGTGTTCATCTGAAGCGACCTACAGGTAAGTATGTTTTTCATATTTTTATATGAAAACCCCACAAGAGTCCCAACTGCTCCCAACCGTCTGGAGCCAGTGAGTCTATGGCATCCCCAATTAGGGAATATTGTGAGGCTGAAGGTACTAGGGTGGGGAAAGAAAAGGGGAAGAGGAAGGAGGGGAAATACCTTGCTATTCATATATTTGTACATAATTAGATAGAGAAAAAGAAATAATATTTGTACAACGCCTTTGAAGTGATTTTTCACAAAAACGGCGCAATACAAATCATCAAATTATTATTATTATTATTCATAAATATTTATTAAGAATCATAGTCAAAAATAATTCTATAAAAATGTAAAAAAAAATTAATAAAAACATAAACGACAACAACAAATTGTACATAAAATAATATTTCTTTATTATCTAATACAAGTAGTTTCTTACCTAGCTAAGTTTTCAATATGATTATTATTTGTTTAGTTTTAGAACAATTTATTTATTTATTTTTATTTCAGCAGGTAACATATCGTCGCTGCATTCATAATATAGCTCATGTGCCGTTTCGTACATTCTGAGATGATCGAGAAAAATTCCTTAAAAAAATAATTGCAGACTAGATTTGAAAAAATCTTTTTTATAATTATCAGGCAAGTTTTCCAGCTAAACAAATCTATTCTTTTTAGTAAATCTAGTCTTTGCAATTTTTTTTTAAAGCAGTTTTTCTCGATCATATCAGAATGTACGAAAAGGCACATAAGCTATGTTATATGTGCAGCGACGATATTTAAACAGCTATATTTGTTTGTATGTCGAGGAACCATTAATCCTTCATTAAAAATTAGTATTTTGTAAGTGAGCTCTCGTCTATTTATATTATAAAATACTAACATACGAATAGGGACATCTTTATAAAAAAAGACATAAAAAGAAATCAAAATGACAGAATTCATTGCTATATCGAACAGTGAAGATATTTCGTGAACTATCGACCAACGTAAAACAAGAGAAATATGTATTTTAGAAAAAAAGTGAGAGCACATATTACGTATACCTTATTTTGAGTTTTTAGTAATAACGGGTTCTTTAAGTTTGTAGTATCAAAAGGAATTGACACTTTGATGTATTATTTTTCTTCCAACGTTTCCTACAAAGAAAGTGTTAGAGGCAAAGGTTTGCTTGAAAAAAAAAACGCTATTTAAATAACGCTTACAGGATTGAAAGGTGCATATCAATCAATTTTGTACTCAAATGGTATTTTTTACTGTAAAATTAAATCTTTATTTATTAAATTAATGATTGAACGTTAAAGTTGAAAATTTTACATAATATTATGTTATCACAATTGTAGTCCTAAAGAATCATAAACTGCTGCAAAAACATATCTTACAAAAAACTAATTATTTAACCTGTCTATGTTCACACATAATATACAAATTAAAACGATTAACTTCAAACGTGCTAAATTAGTGTGTTTATTAAAATTTACGGTTTTTTCGTTATTGCGCTGAATTATATAATCGCTTAACGCGCCATTAATAACGATCCCTAATCTTGACACCATAATATGTATTATTGCGTGAAAAGTTCAACGTGGCAGACTTACATATAAGTGAAATTATTTCTAAAAATAATTGTGTCAAAAGGTTGGTATTCACTTTGCGGCGTCAACGATTGCAACTTTTTAACACAGGAAATTTTAATATTAGAGTAAGGTGGTAAAATGATTATTATTATTCTGAATTTGCGAACCATCTTTCGGAAACAAATCATTCTTTTGATATAAATTAAGGTTTAAACACATTACATACAAATACAACCGGCTTACCATTAGACAAATTTGAAATTTCAGAAATTAGAAAATGAGTTAATTTTCAATTAAATATAATTAATAATCAAATAATTTTTTAAAAAAAGCTTTCTCATGAATTTATTTTCGTATTAATTTTAATAATAAAAATAATTTCGTTTTAATTTTCAATATAAATTTGTTATTCAATGTTTTATAATAATTTTTGATGAATTACTTACCTACTTTACTAAATTATTATTTATGTTTATAATTTTTCCATTCGTACATTATTGTGATCTATGTTTAGCATTTGTCTTTACTTGACTTTTTTTTAATAGTATTCTGTATATAATAAACTGATGATTGCAAAGTATTTTTTTATTAATTTATTAATTTTTAGTTCCTTTACTTAATTTTGTAATTTTTAAAACAATGGCTTATATCAATCAGTTTATTTACTTTTTAAAGTTAAATAAATAAATTATTGATGATACTAATCGTAAGAAAATTAAAAAGAAATAAACCTACAACCTAATTAAAAAAAAATATTGCGTAACAACATTTTTTTTTTACTACGTACTATATATAAGATGATTTTATTGCATTTTACAATAAGCATTAGGTACTATTGCGTGTTAAATGTATATTTACCTCAACACCGCGAGTAATTATTTTTCCCATTGTGTTGTTTTTCCATACAATATTTTGTTGTGACTTTAATTAACTATTTCACCTACTTGCTGTCAAAAATAGTATGTGATACACGAATATAATATATTTTGTTTGAAAAGTTTTATTCACTATGTTCTTTTGTTACTTGAATTTATTATTTCCATACCTATTTCTACATATCCATGTCATTCACTAGCGTTCTTAAAACTAACTTCACTTAAACAAGTACAGAAACAATTAGTCACCATTAGAATGATAATGAATGATATGGATGTGTAGAAACCGCTAGGAAAATAATAATTTCACGTAACAAAACACATAGTGAATAAAACATTTCAAACAAAATGTCTAGAAATTGGAACATACTTAATGCCCAAGAAATACAAAAAAATATAATACGTATTGAAGAAATTAAAATAAATTCATTGAATCATTCCTGTTATACTTTATTATATTATACTATACCAAAATACCGGAACCAAAGAGAAACAGGAGATACTAAGTTTGGTGAGCGTGCTTTCAGCGTGTAAAGCTCTGTAGCCTTGAGTAAACTGGCACACGATCTAAGATTGATCAAAGACTCGACAGAATTCAGAGCAAAACTCAAAACTTATCTCTTCGGAAAGTAATATCCATAGAATAGTTCAGTTGCATACCTAATTAACATAGCGAAGCTAGCCGTTAGTACCTACATAAAGTAATTAACAGAAAAATTTGAAACTTTTCATAATCCGACATTGTAAATAATTATTAACATTGTAACTGTAAATGATTATTATCGAAAATATCAAATAAAACAATGTTTCAATAAACATCTAATTAATATAATATCCATAAGGATTTTAAAATTAACTGCAATATCATGCAACGTGCAGTGTTTTCTAATATTGTGTCCTGTGAGTGCAAAATCAAATCTTTTCAAGGGGAAACTTTGTAATTTAATTTTTTAATCTGGACTGATCCGCCAGGTAAGTATGTTTCTGTATCTCTTAGTACATAATGAGATAAACCCTAGCAAGTAGTATTTGTACAGCGCTCTTGTGGTGATTTTTTATAAAAACGGCGCTATACAAGTCATCCAAGTATTATTATTCCTCTATTGGAATACATACAATTTCGCAGAAACTGTTTTTCCGTGTGAGGAGATTCTTCTACAGTTTGCAGATCCGAATACCGATTGCTTCATCTATCGATTTTCCATAATCTTTTAAGCCTTCAATGTCAAAATCAAATAAAAGACTCTCGATGAGAGGACTCGATAAAGAGTTCAGTAAAGGGGATATCGAGGTCACTTTTTGCATTAAAAAATGCTGATACGCGAAGATTTGGAGAGTGCTTCGAAATGAATTTTGAATAAAATTGTAATATATTTGTTTTTTTTAAGATCACACGTGAAAGTTTATTTTGCGAAAATATTTAACATTGAGCTATCAATAAAATCACTATCATTCTTATAGTTTAGTCAAATTGGGATCGTAAAACTTATGTTCATAAATATGTATTTTGTTATAACCTATTGATACTTTTTATCCTTATTGTAATATATTTTTAATCATTGAAGATAATATTAACAACTCCCAAATCGAAACATGAAACCGAAAAGACATAGAAACTAAAAAAAGATAATGGTGGAAGCTGGGATTCGAACCCAGGACCTCACGGTCTATCCGGGACTTGCGCTCTATATCCTGGGATATATTGAGTTAGTCGTAGCTCAGTTGGCCAGCGAGTTGTTCTGGGACCTGCGCTCTATACCCTGGGATATATCGGGTTAGTCGTAGCTCAGTTGGCCAGCGAGTTGTTCCGGGACCTGCGCTCTATACCATGGGATATACTGGGTTAGTTGTAGCTCAGTTGTTCTGGGATCTGCGCTCTATGCCAACTTAGCTATAACTACCCCAATTTATCCCGCAGTTCCCGGATAGACCATTAGGTCTTGTGTTCGAATCCCAGCTGCTACTGTCATACTTTTCTTCTCGTTGACTTTTCGGTCTGATGTTTCGATTTGGGATTTGTTTATATTATCCTCAATGATTAAAAATATTTTTTTAACTTTAGAATCATTGTTTTTACCTTCATTAAATGCTGTAAATTATAAAATAATGTCACCTACTTTAAGTAAAAGTAATAAAACGTTTCTAGGAGTTAAAAGGCATGATTTTAAACATGCAGTAGTTAATATTTATAACACGCAACTACAAAAAGTATGTGTGCCTAGGAGGATGTCCCAATGGAATAACTAAATAAAGAGTTCTTTCTCAGTAATTTTACTTACCAATTTTGTGAATACTAATCATTTTAATAAATTATATATTTTTATTAATTTATTAATACTGTCGCCACAAAGTGAATATCAATATTTTGAAGAAATGTCAGATATGTGTTGAAAAATAGCAATATTTCAATATTAAAATGTTTTTTTTATTTTTTTAATTTTCTAACAATAAAATAATGGCGTTTGTAGTAGGTACTTACAGTAAAAACTGATAAGAAAATAATTTATTCATTTTATAAAATTTACGACACGAACACTTGGGTGACGACATAAATAAATAATTGCGGAACAAACACCTTAATAAATTCATAAAAGGTTTGGAAAGCCTGCGTGACTGTATAAATTAACGTCACTACTTTACTGGTGTTAATATTACTTCTGAAAAATATACCTTCCTGAACAACCGTTACAGACAAGGCTTTGACTATGACGTCTCTTAGTTAAATGTTGGTAGGTTCTACTGACTAACGAAAATTACAAGTACATAGAGAATCTAAACCATAAAGTAATGAATAATCTTTTTCAAATGTTTAAAAGTAACTAAAACAATAGTATGAAACAAATCATCACCCTATATTATCCAAACTACAATATTACATATTGTAGGATTCATCAAAGTGCTGGCATAGATGCCACTTTACTGTATAAATGGAGTCAGCAAATACATTCACAACATCTCCAAACCTGTTGCCCAGATCATGCACCTATTGGTTGCTGCATGAGATTGATAGTTGGTTGTTACAGAAAAATGTTACAGTTTTTCTTGTGTACCTCGTTGGGACAATCAATTTATTAAATAATTGTTTTTGTGTTTAATTCGTAGAAATCCATTAAATTTTTTTAAAAATTTAATTTAAATCAAATTTGATAATGCTGTTATTAAGTTCTGCATGATTTTTAGTTTGTTATTATTGTGACAGCTGTTTCGGCGTTTAAGGCCATTTTCAAATTGTTTGAAAATGTGGGAGGTAATATTTCGAGAATTATCGAATCAACGCTATGAAGTACTGATTCCATCGGTCTCGCAACAATACCCAAAATTGGATTGCTTTTCTGCAACTGGTTCTGTGTAATGTCACTCTTTCAAAAAATGATACAAGTTTATTTCTCTTTTATGTTACTCATTTATCTAAAATTACGTCAAAAAAGTAATCAGATAATGTCAATGATATAATATTCAATTAGACTTTTCTAACAAGTTGGGAAAAAAAGTTCGGTAAGACTAAATTTATAACTACTCCGGTATTAACATATCCATACGCATTTTTTCCTAGAACCGAACGCGAAAAAATGTTTGCTTTTTAAGTTAACAAAAAATAATGATAGCATCTCCCACGTATCGTTTTAACGAAGTAAATTTGATATTTAAACCAAAATAATGTAAATAGAATTCTGCGTATTTCGGTCAAATTTTAAATGTTATAGGTACCTATGCAAAAAAGGTAGAGCATTGGAATGATGAAAAAATTCTAGTAGAAATTATTTCTATAATAAAATGATGTTGTTTTACATGGCTGGTTTTTCGTAGCTTTTCCAAAAGTTTCCTAATTTTTGTTGATTTTTGAGGATAAAGAATGTTTAATTGCAGAAAAAATCTGTACTTTTTCTCATATCAAAAGACTAATATTTCTAACTTTATATGTTAAAATTTATACGACATTTTGTCAGTAATTGTAAAAATGAATTTGTCAATTTTAAAAAAATAAGGTAATTTTTTTTTAAAATAACGAAACACACTTATGAATACATTTATGAAAATATTCTTGTCGCAATGGCTGTGAAT
The DNA here is from genome assembly GCA_022606495.2 of Halesus radiatus. NCBI lineage: Eukaryota > Metazoa > Arthropoda > Insecta > Trichoptera > Limnephilidae > Halesus > Halesus radiatus. The sequence goes on along the minus strand of JAHDVE020008021.1, from coordinate 36,635 downwards.
TTTTTTTAAACTGTGTAATCAAGTTCAGCAAGTAACGAGTTATATTATCTATGCATATCACGGGATGTATCGTATTACGTTCATTCCATTAGAGTACATGAACCTGAAGTTTTGGGAAGACCCAAGTTTTATCGAGCGCGTCTAATTATTGAAGCAATTGAATTACACAAAAGCCCCATTAATATTAACCGGGACGATGGAGCTAGACTTAATAGTTCTTTGCATCCAGGAATTGACGGCTACATAAAAACTCACCGCCGAAAATCATATTAAGTTGACTAGCACTAATATTTACTATTATGTTGAAATACTGGCCCTAAGAGGGTTAACGCGCGCAACACGGTATCACTTTTATATAATGTACACATATGCCCTGATGATGCATACCGTAACGCTGTCCGAAACATTGACTAAAGGAGGAGGAAGCACAACATATTTCTATAATGGACCTAAAAAAATTGTGTGTTAGATCGTTCCGTCGTTTTAAAAAAAAGTGCAAATAAAATTTTAAATTGTTGTGATTTTTCAAGCCTTATTATAATGTGGACCGCTGTGATATTAAAACATTCGCCACCGCAATGGCCCGGGGACAGAACCACATGTGGCCATACATAGGTACATTAGATGTTTAATCGTTTCTCATGAATTACGCTTTATCACTTTACTGGAGATAAAAGCATTACATTTTATTTAGTTTTCCACATTTTTATAAATAAACTTATAAGTGCGTAAATATGTAGTTCAGTAAACGAAAAAAAAAGATCAAAATAATACTCAATTAGCAAGTTACTTTTAAAACATCTTTAGACTTTCGAGTACACATTTTTTAAGTGCTTTTAGTAAATATGATTTTAGTGGAAAGAATTATTTTTTTGTAAGCCAATGTAACTTGAGCACGAACGCAGTGTTCTACTCGGGCGTAAAACACGCGATAGTGAGAGTCCGTTGTGTGTTTCAGATTTATGCACGAATGGTGATTTGTTGCGAGCGCGCCCGGACGGCTTGCATATGCACCTAGTACCTCGCAATCGCGCGAGTCATAACGCTGGATGTGGGCAGTGTCTACAGTCTTGTAGCATTCCTTGTTCTCTTAACCCTGCTACGAAATGGCATAATGTGATTTAAATGGTGATATATTCATTATGTTCCATAAGGTTCATCATTCCTAGATAAGGATACTTTCAGTATCATCATGGAGATGTACAACATTTTTTAAATCTACTATATTTCTGCTATATTATGTTTTAACTAACCCAGACTCTTGAAAAAATCTTGCAATTTTACAAAAAATTAATTTATTTTATTTTAAACAATACGTACAGTTATGTAATCTGTACTCACACCATAACCGAAATTATAGTGTTTAATGAACTATAATATAGAATATCCTAATTGTTCTTCAAGAAACCGTGTTTTTTCGAACTTAATTGTAAACCGAAAAGCCTTTCAAATCTGTTTTGAAGAGGTGAATGAGGTCTGCCGCCTTTTTCGGGATTTAATCACTAGAAAGCCGTAGAAATTCCGCAAACTTAATGTTTTTACAAGAATAGCCACCTCTGTGATAGATTTCCCTGAATTACTTAAACGAATTTGATTGAGAGTGCCTAATAGACAAACCAGATAAAACGACATACAAAACCTACCTCAATGCAATACTTACTCAAAACCAAGCTCCTTTATTCACCGCGCTTCACACGTTTTTAACACTTCATACAGTGAGTTCGACTTATTCAACTCAGCCCCTTATAATTTCAAACCTAAAATCAATAAATAACATGTATACAATACATATTACTCTACATGGACTAGATCCTTTTCCTTCCTCTCCCTCTCATGAAGAAACCGTGTTTTTTCGAACCCAATTGTAAGACTAAAACCCTTCCCAACCTGTATTGAAGATGTGGTTAATGTCTTCAATAATTTTATTGTTTAATTAGACTTAATTAAAACATTAATTGCTGAACACTATCAGACTAATTGAAGACTACTTGGAATCAAAAGCCCATAGGTGATACAAAATGCGTTAGCAAAATGACTTTACAATGGATGTTCAAGTACAAACTTCACAACGACGTCTTTATCTCGCGAGAGGCGAATGCTTGTTTTCCTCTTCTTAAACAGAACAGAGCAATGCGGCAGTGATCCCCTAGGAGCCGTAATTCCGTCAACGTTTTATTACATATTTCCAAAAAATTTAAACGAAATGTTCAACCGAGGAATTTTCATTTTCCATTAACGCACTCCCATGGCATGCATTTCCAGGAGAGTCTCTTTTTAATGTTTGTTTTTCGTCATAGTATTGCAAAAAACTTTATATATCAATTTAAAATAAAAACAGATCGTAAAAAAAATTTACACCGAATTTGTTTGTCAAGCACACGGCATTACGTTCACATAAAGACGAGCAGTATAAACTGCCTAGAAGTTTTCACAGAATTAATAAAAAAAGCATAGCAGTGATTAGTTTATCTCTCTTGTATCGCGGTGAAAACAGATTTTTGGTAGGTATTTTTTTTTCCATCAAAGTTTGCAACGCACATTAATAATTTTTACTGTTTTCGTTTTTCCGTATTTCTCCTTTTCCGGTGTGTTATTTATTCTAGATCTAATAGTTTCCTTGTATAATTATTCCTATATCATTTATTCATATGATCCGCTACAACGTCATTGTATATTATAGAATGAATATAAAAACTTATCTATGTCTTCTATAACAAACGCAACATATTAAACGAGAAAACAATTAAAATTGTCTATTATGCATTATGCATTAATTCAGTCCCTGTTGCCGTATGGCATTATTGGGTGGAGAGGGGTCTATAAAGCCATACTACAGCCAATAATCAATTAAAAATAATCATTAAAATCATAATTAAAAATATATATAAATACATTTCGTGAATTTAATGTACCATCTATTACAGAGTTATTTATATAAAAGAAACGCCTTGTATCAAATCAATAAATAATTTTTCATCAATAAAATTTACTCCACTAATAGTATAAGCAACAGATTCAAAATAAATGGTCTAATAGCCATCCTGATACTAAGAAGGACCACAGTACAGCACCACTACTTGTATTTATATATAAGATGGTACAATATATTATTATCCAAAACAAAATTAATATAACCGAAAAATTGAAATATGAACAATTTAGAAAGCAAATTAACTCCTTGCACTTATATAACAATACGCTGTACCCTTAATGTATACTACCTAGCATATAAATTACTGTTTTGTTTTGTTTTTTATTATTATTCGAAAATTCTTCTGTTTATTTACATCTGTAGTTATTTCATAAGTTTTTAATGTTGTTTACTTATTGAATTGTTTTTAATTTTTATTTATGAATTATTTTTATTGAGATTTAAAAACCTCATTTTAATATTTAATCATTGTAGAAAATAATATTAACATAACCTAAATGAAACATGAAAACGGAAAAAAAACGACAGAAAATAAAAAGATTTCATTCGCATCCGGAACTCGAACACAGGATCTCTGCCTATCCGGGGGCAACCGCTTAACCAACTTAGCTCATGAGACCAGTTCAATTTATGTCATCTTCAACGATATCATATCTCAAATTCAAGATTTGTTAATATTATTCTCCATTTTTTATCCCATATTATTGGCAGCTATCTTTATAATGATAGGCAGGGGTCCTAGGTTTGAGTCCTAGATGCGACTGAAATCATTTTATTTTCTGACGTTTTTTCCGTTTTCATGTTTCATTTAGGTTTTGTTAATATTATTTTCCACAATGATTAAATATTAAAATGAGGTTTTTAAATCTCAAAAACAAAAACTGCAAATGACGGTGAAAATTTACGTTTATAAAGTTTTGTATAGCGTTAGCGAAAAATTCTTTATCTAAAATATGTATATTTACGACACCACCTCTGTTCTTAATATGGCACAGCACTCTACTGCAATATAGTTTGTAATGCCTTCGTAACTATTTCACTAAACAATTCATAAGGCAAGGTAGTACGAGACAGAGAAATGTTTTAGAGAAATGTTGTTTTATTTCCCTGTCCCCACCTTATTTACCGAGAAACCTTGTTTTACAAGGTTAATAGGGAGACATGGTTTATGATGTGCTAATTAAATTTAATCTTCCGTTAACATTGATTAGTCTGGAATTTAGTTAGGCAGCGTTAAGTAATTTTATTAGAACTCTCTACGCGGATTTGCTGGATAAGTAATTGCTATCATAAACATGCCCCGAGGTTATTTGTTAAGTGTAACTTACACTTACTTGTTACTCAGATTACCTAAGATGATTCCAAATAGAGAATTCAATACATTACGTATTTAGCTTCCTGGAGTATAGCTAATTGATAACTCTCATAAGGACTTAAACTCTAAGGATTAGGACGTCTGACTCTTGCGGACATCTAAATAATTACCCGTCATGGCAGTTTTATGCAAGGGTAGACGGATATATAGATTGCTACCCAACTCATTCCCGGTATATACTTCTCGCTTCATTCAACATTCATTCATAAAAGGTCTTTATTATACAAATATAATTATTTGCTTATATATTTTTAAGATACAAACAGCTTTTAATTCAAATATATGTACAAAGGTAGTTTTACAAAGGTAACCCAACAAAGTTTTTTCTCAAATTTCTTTTATTTATGAAGCTAATAAGATAAAGAAAAAAACCAAATAAGAAAGATGGGGGGAGAGGAAGAGGAAGATAGGATCGGGACAGAAGATGCTCTTGATACATTTTATACTCCTGCAACAATTTGTGGTCGTACGTATTACTTAGGTTCTATATTTTGTAAGGGTGTTGTGAAGAATGTCGATATTGTGAAATTGTGCGTTATATTAAGCCCAAATACGGAGAATTAGAGAATTTATCCTAAGATTGGTCCTCAATGCGTGCAAATAAAAAAAATCTTTTGTCTGGTTGATCTTTATGGTATGTGAATATTTACGTAGTAATATATCCCCCCTTCCTTCTTATTTTGTTTTTTTTTTTATCTTGTCAACTTCATAAAAAAAAATATCTGTATAAACTGTTAGAACAAGAAACTTTGTTGGGTTACCTTTTGTTAAACTTTCTTCGTATACATATGTGTATTAAAAGCTGTTTGTTTCTTACCAATAACGTTTTCTTGACACTTCTTTCTCTGTCCATCCCCTCTAAATAAATAAAAATACCTAAGCGTCTCTGACTTAATTTCGCTTACGCCGGATTTAAGATAATTTGGAATCTCCTCATTCCTAATTCGGTCAAACGTGGTTTAATCTTTGTATCACCGGGGATTTAATTTCTGCTACAGATGTATAACACATGTGTTTGTGTCAGGTATGCATACTGGTAAAATGAAATTAGTTTCTTAGTTAAAATATTATTATTTTAGAGTTTAATTAGCACCTTCATTTAAAAATCACGGCAAGGGAAAAGGAGTTATCCCGAGATACTTTATGACAAAGCAAAAAGGTCATAGCCAGATAATCAACAGAAGATAGAGTTCTATACAGCTGTCATACGCACTACGTGCTTTTTCTATTCGGCTTGAGGTAACAGGGAGGGATGCTGCATTTCACAAATAACTATCAACCATTAATTTACATTACATAACAAATCTTCTCATAATAATTTTACATTAATTATGTGAAAACAAACAAAATCCAAACCTGCTTTTTAAACCTTATTATAATAATGATGCTAATAAAAAAATCTTTTTTTTTGTAACAAAGTAAGAAATAATGATATCCTCACTGAGATTTCCCATGCTGAGGATTTCATTTACAAAATCTGAAATTAAATTATGTTAAATTGGTGTGCTTGATGAAAAAATAAAACAATTATAAGGTGGGGTGAAGTGCAGTTAAATGGTTTCGGTGTTAATATATCTATTTCAGATCTCCCTATGTAACGTATCCAGTGTTTTATTTGATTTTTACATTAATTATGGATGTGGGATTTTGTTGTAGACTTTAGTACCATAGTATAAAGAGTTTTTTGTCCAAATGTTGTGTTTGTGGTTCCTTGTTATATGTGTTTTTTTTTAATCTGATATCTAGTTTTTCTAATATGTGTGATAATAGAATGGAATAACATATAAAAGGAAATGGGACAGAATGCCAAAGGAGGAAGGGATTAAGAGGATGTGGGAAATTTTAAGTTAAGGAAAAGTATATCTAATCTTTCCCATTATTTATTATTTTGTTATAAAAAAAAAGAACATAATAAAATATAATTATTATTAATATATGTAAGTAAGAGATGCGCTCTCTGTCCCACTGTTGGATTATTTCAATTTATAACATGTTTTGTCTCCTTCTTATTATATTTTTTATTATGTCTCACCTATATATTAAATATACTCACTCTCTGCATTTTTGTTCAGTTTCAAATTTTACTCTGACGGAGTCTGGGTTAAGCGAAAATTGTGTGATAAATTTTAAATAAATTAATTGTTCAAAATAATTTTTGGAATATTCACAATGATTAAATGGCATACAATATATACGATTCACATGTTACGTAAAAGTTCTACACGTGATGGTAGTATCTACCCAAACGAATCATGAATGTGTAGATCCCGTTTGGCTTATATTTGAAAGTTTTACTTACTTCAATAAACAAACAAACTTATCATTTTAATTAAGGACTAGCTCTGGGGTAATGAATTCGTTCCTCTCACCCAGATAATTAAAATAGTATTACCGAATGAATCAATATTTAATATGGGCCATTAGCGATCCTCAGGGCGTATCCATTAGGTTATTTATTGGTTCACTTAGGCCTCGGTTCACGACGGATATTTCACCAACTAAAAGTACTGTCCGAGAAAATATACGACGAGGGATTTTGTGGACCGGCAATAGACAGCTCATTTGCCAAGCGTTGAATAATTTAAGGCGGCGCTGCGCACGTTACGTACATACAATAGGCTAGGACGTTAATGTACGCAGATTTTTAATATCTTTATCTTAGTTATCTCGAAAGTTATATATGACGCTTTAGATATATATATATATATATAATAATTCCTCTGGGCCAGAGCTAGCAAATACCTGATAAATCTGCACGATTCTCTGCACAGGAGGGCGGTTCATTTGATTGACAATCCGTTGTTAACATACCGAATACCATCCATGACGCACAGAAGCAATGTAGGTATGCCGAGTCTGTTCCATAGATATTTCAATAGAGCTTGCTCGAAGGAGCTAGCAGCGTTGATCCCCTCCGCGCCGGTGCGCGTACATGAAACTCGTAACATCCGTTCACGGTTGATGTCGGCCTTATGAGAACGGGTTTTTTCGCCGGCTCGTTTTTGTGTAAATCGGCTCGTATGTGGAACGAGCTACCGGCATCTTTCCTCCAACATTTAATCCGGATCTCTCCAAAGTCCGCATTTACAAATCCCTTCCTATAGCCCCCTCCTTAACCCGTCTCACAACGTTGCCCAACCGGGAAGCGATATAGTTACCCTGAACGTGCTCTGTACATACAGTGGCACTCTTGTGAGGTGTCATATAAAAAATAAGATTATAACCATTTTTTATTTATTTTTTGATTCAATAGCACTTTTGGTCCTGTATCGAGGTTGTAATGTGGGACAGTTACAGTGAACGATTTAAAATTGTCCATGGGTATAAAAAAAGACTACGTTGTAACAAACGATTAGTTTGGAAATCTTTTTCCACATATTTTCCATCCATCTGCTAAAAAGCTATGATCGCGAGCTATTGTCCAAAGTCACAATAAAAAAATCGTCGTAATTATTCAACGAATCATCCGAAGATTTGTGATATAAACCGATTTGATAGGAATAAAACGTTACCAGTTTACATAAGACCTCATGACTCCCGCCCTAGTCGGGCTAGTGAAATAGTTTATCTGGTCTAGAAATACTTTGGTAATTTAAAAATGTTTGTTCAAATTCAACAGAAGAAAACGAAAAATCGAGCTTCCTTCAGGCACGCGGACACGCCTATGACACAATTCTTTCAGTTTATCTCTTCTGTGATTATCACAGAGCAAATAATACATAAATATGCCCTAACGCGCAAGTATTTAGTTAGACCTTTTTATAAATGTTTTGTAATTTGCTTTCCCCAGTAAAAATCACGCGAAACAAACGCAGCCGGCAGTGAACCAAAGCTGTTGCCAAAATTCGAATAACGTGACCTTTGCCTCCAGCCGTCGAAGTTGTACTAAGAGCAAGTCTATTAATTTTTACGTTAGTGGTGCTTATAATGTATTTTAAATGGCATTGAACAAATATATTTTAAGTATGCGCTGGCTCTGGTGGAGTTTGGGTAGATTTGTCATAAATTTTTATTAAACCGGGACAATCTAACAAACAAAAACGTATTAAACTAAATACTTTTTTTCTCTAGTACAGAGATTAAAGTAAAGTGAATTTACTTTTTTATTCACTATCGACAGAGGAGTTTTTTAGGGTCCAAATTCGAAAAAATGCTCTGACGTCCCACCCTAACTCAAGTACAAAGAAAAAACCCTCGAAAAAATTCAGAAACTCTCTCAACTCTGTTATTGTAGGCAAGTACTTAACGTAACGTTACGAATTTATTAATAGAATTATTTCATTTTTCCAGCTTCATATAATTTTTATCATTCCCTGAATGAAAAATATGTGAGCGATATTAATCACCGGAATGTTTTTAATTTCCCTCGGCGATTATTTATTTGCAAATGTGATACAACTGAGGGGAAAACAAACGGAGTTAAAAAGATAATTTTTTTCGATGGTGGTTTTTTTGATCTTCCTTTATCTGTTATCAACATAAATGTTAAATTACCATTCAGCTGACAAAATTACACAATTTTAATTTATATCACACCTGTGATTATAATGCCATGCGAAAATAAAGCTCTCACGTGGAAAACTAATAGCCAAGCAGATATTAAAATAAAAGGCTTTTCATTATATCCGTCCTAAATGGCGGCTTTTCACAGGGCATTACTGAGAGTATTTACTACTCTAAAACGTACCATATATATATTATAAATTCTCTCCTATAAATTGCATATGAGATAATAAAAAAATATTTCAATAGATATATGCATAACATTTTCACATGTGAATAATGGCATCCTGCATTGTGTATATGTAAAAATGTTAAACTTGTGAAAGAATATGCTCTGTCATTATTGATGGTTTTTTCAATAAATAAGGTTTTTGTACGACTAAGATCAATTGTTAGTAGATTATTTAAAATAAAATTCTTTGTTCTAATCTGTACACTTCGAATAATTCATTTATCATTAGCGGAATCTGTTATAAGATATGGAATTACGATCAATCAGTGCAAACATCGTTGGTTGGTTATTAGCTTATACAAGTTTATACGAACGAAGACATAATATTCCATACTTTTATCAGACTTTAAAAATTCTATCAATAAGAGCAATTCTGTATTACAAAATTATTTTTCAGAATATTATTAACCCTATATGTAATACAAACATACTAGAGCACACCTACAATACTCGTCTCAATTTTAATGAAGGATTAATGGTTCCTAAGCACACAAACAAATATAAATAAAGAATTCTAAATCGCACGATTTCGATCTATTTAAATATGCTACCCGCTGAAATAAAATAAAATAAAAAAAATTCTAAAACCAAACAGTTAATAAGTATATGAAAAATTTGGCTAGCTGAAAGAAACTATTTGTATTAGATAATTGGGTAATATAATTGTATGTACGCTTGATTGCTATAGTTCATGTTTTTTTAATGTTTTTTATATTTTTGTAGAAATATTTTTAGTAAGATTCTTTTAAAATATTTAATCAAATAATAATTTTAAAATATATTTTAATTTCATTGGACATATATTTTTTTGTAAACTTAACTGTAAATTTAGGATAAAATTTTGATATAACAAGATCCCGTTAAACAAACTACAAAAAATAGTTTATAGGGACTTTTTACATTATATTTTTGCAAAAAATAAATTTAACATGGTTATGTTCGTCGGAATTCGAACCTGCTACGTCTGGAAAAACTAAATAGCTTAACTGTTCGTCCACGGGTCATCAAAAAAGACTAATAAGCAAACAAAATATAATAAAATAAAAAGTCTGAGAGCTTATTTTTTGTCGAAATCATAGAAAAATTCGATCAACTACAAGTGAACGTTCGAAAAAAAAACACACTTGAAACAATGAAAGTGCCTAACTTTAACGCGATAACGAAGAGAGTCTAGTCGTATCGTAATATGGCGTGATTCAGTACCCATTCTTTTACGACCGTCGTATAAAAAGTGTCTCTCCGTATCGGTGACAGTATAAATTATACAACAAATGTTTGCATTTTACTGCCTCGGCTCCTTTAAATCAAGACCTATTCGCAAGCTATAAACCCTCCGAATGCAACCATTTCCACTTTTCCGCCTCAGCGTTTTCCGGTAGAGCCTTTTGTAGTTGTCGTTTTTTTTACGTGGTGTTGATTTTGCGGAACCGTCCACGCTAAAGTTACATTTGCTTATTATTTTACTGTAATGCAACAGCTGTTACACATCACCGATGATTTGGGGATTATAATAAAATGTCTGGAAGGAATAATCGCCACCAATACGATATTCACACCTACATATTATATGATTAAATAAAATACACTTTTTAACTCAATTCCACTTTTATTTTTGACCGTGACCGGTTTTACCCTGTGACGGTTATCTTTAGACTGGTACAATTAATTCTTAAAATATTGTTTATGTACAATTTTAGGTATCAGGGGTAAGAAACCACGATTTTACTTAGATTATGTTTTTCAGTATTGTCATAGCATGATTTTACAAAACGTGACTTATATGGTTCTTTTGAATTTATTCATAATATTACTTTACATATCAATCTGTTTTCGAAAATCATTAAGATGGGTTACACTTGTTTTATTGTAAAGATGATCTTACATTATTTATATATTAAAAGGTTGGTGACTACTGATCGATAATGATTTTTTTTCTAGGATTTTTCCATCTTAGTTGTAATATCAAGGTTAACAGCAGGATTTTTAGTAATTGGGTTTCTACCGGCATTATGTTATATTTACGATGGTTTCATATTAAATAGCTTTAGTATGCACTCCTGGGAAATAATTAGGTATTTCATTGTTATGATCTATTAAAAAAACTTAATTTTACGGTACCGAGGAATATTTAAGTGGTTACACTTTGGTAATAACTTACATTATATTGTTATCGCTTATTACTGGTTATTTAATGTTCCAGTACTGTGAAATTTACTGATCCTAGAACTTTAAGTGCATGTACGAGTACAGCATGATGGATTTTAGATTAGGTAAATACATTTTTATATTGCAGCAGGAGATAAAATTATATAAAACGGTCACGGCCACCTGTCACCAGTCGCGGTCAAAAATAAAGGCGGAATAAAGTAAGTAAGTGTCTTTTATTTAATCATTATAATGGAATTCCAACATGTATTAACTCTTGCAAAAATAGAAACATATTATTTGTTATTTCACCTTTTTGTGAATACCGCAAAAAAAATCTGAACTGCTTCCAATCGTCTGGAGCTAGGAGGCGATAGTATCATCAATTGTTTTTTTTTTGTCAGGATGAAGGGAGACGAAAATAGAAAGAAACTGGTCACCGCACACGGCTAAAACCGTTAAGTGCGATGTTTCAATTCTAAATTGTAGTCAAATATTATGCAGAGGAAGGATGAAAGTAAACAGAATGCCGTAGAAACGAGATTTTTGAGGCGAATGTGCGGTAAAACCATGTATGATCGTGTTAAAAATATTGAGATCCGTAAAGAGTGTAAGGTTGACCTAAGCGTAATGAGTAAGATTAAGAAAGGGATGCTTAGATTGTTTGGGTATGTAGAGCGAATGAACAAAAAAAGGAGGGTAAGAAAAATGTATGACGCAAATGTGAATGAAGAGTTGGGGACGCCCGAGGAAGACATGACACGATCAAGTGAATCAAGTACTTGAGTCGGGCCATGTCAGAAGTCAGAATAATAGAAGAGAATGTATAAGACGATGTATGAATGTGAATGAAGCAAAAAGTGTATGCCTATATCGAGTTGTTTGGCGGTCCGTCCTTTCAGCCTACCCCTGCGGGGAAACGGCGTGATGGTTAGTTAGTTAGTTAGTTAACGATTTATCTGATTCACCATCACTATTTTTTTTCCTGGTGCACACTCTTTCCTACAAAATATTTTATCATTCTCACAGAAGTTGTTTAATTTGATCCCGTCATATATTATCTTCCTTTGACTTTCTTTTCATTTTTCAATTCATTTACGCATCTCATATTTTCCTGACCCTACTTCCTCGTTTATTCACTCTACTTGACCCAACCATTAAGCAATCCCTTCTTTACCTTACTTTGATAAACTTATCGCTTACATCGGTTTCGTATTATGTTCGGATCTCTTCCTTCGTTTTTCACCCATACATTGTGAACCCACCACAGTTGGAGTATCTCGTTATTTTCATCACATTATTTGTGACAGAAATGCCTCAGCACAAGGAAATATGTGTGAAAATAAAACAACAAAGTAAAAGGATCCCATTGGAATTCTTTTTTAAATATAAATATTTCGACAGCAGAGCAGCCAATGATGAGTATTTTTACCCTCAAACGCCGCATGTCATATTTATGTATAAATAATTTCTTCAAAATATCTGTGGCGCCATTTGAAAGCATCGCTTTCGATTGATATGTATAAACTAATAATGTGGTAATTTTTAATTAATTAATTTATATACTATATTATATTCGCCCTATATGGGCTTTAAGATATTTAGTTAATTACAATAGTCACAGACGTGCAAAATACATCACAGTAGGTACATAGGTAAAATATATAGCCTTCATGAAATACAACCACTGAATATTTCATTTGTCCCACGAACAAATACCGGAATAACATAGTGTAAGTACCATTCCAAATAATTAGCTACAGAGGCGAATATTCAAAACACACCTCACATTCACTGATGCTTATACTCTAGACATATGTCTTAATAATTTTTGAGGATGTATGCAACAATCGTCTATTTTATTTGTATTTCGAGAAGTTCAAGAGAATTACCTTCTGCGTAAAGTCCAGGTACACGAGAATTTTTTAATGATTCAGTTCTGAAATTATTTTTATAATTGAATAAAATTTTAGATCAAGTTGTTTTAGTTGGAAAATTAAATTTAATTAAAGCTGACTATATCAGGAGTAAGCGACCAGTGTCGTTACAAGACTGTAAACATGTAGGTGCTGGATTAAGCCACTTTCTATGCTTCTGGGGGTACGGGGCCGACTATCCTTGAGGCAGGTTCAGGAATCCTTCAGGTGGGAGGCAGGAGAAGTGAAAGACTTTCTTTGGTTACAAGATGTGACTGGTTACGAGTAACGAGTGCTCGTCCGAGTGCGACTGCTTTATTTTCAGAATTTTTCGTTTTTATTTCATTTTAAAGTGATGCAAGTTTTCTACACCAGGGGCGCTGCTGAGGCAGACATGTAAATGGGGGGGTCCGTGCACGGTACTGTGCTCCCGCGGAGTCGGTGTATTATGGAAATTCCCATGTGGTTCCATCACGTCGATAACACTATGAGATGAAACAAATGTTATAAATCTTACATAAGATACAATGGCACGAGATAATAAGCTAATGGTACAATATAAATTACGAAGATAAACATAATGTCGCAAAATTAGAAAGAATCATGATTATGAACAATCGATGATCACGTCGGCTACATCAGGACTGCCTCTAATACCATTAACAATTTTGAAAATAAAAGTGACGTCAGTAACAAGTCTTCTATCTGCAAGTTTTAATATTTTTACATATTTGTAAGAAGCATTAACTTTGTGGTTCGCCATAATTTACAATAAAAAACACATAAATTTGTTATAGACCACTTTTATTGTAATAAAATCTGCGTTCAAAGTGGTCTACAACAAATTTATGTGTTTTTATAGTTAATATTTTTAGTTCTTTCATTAAGTGATTGTAATTCATAGTTTCAATAGGTAATTCGAATTTATAGTTAAAATATCTTAGAATATGAATAATTACTCCAAGAAAAATATAATATACCGTACTCACCACCAAAACTTACAAAAATTTTACTTAAATACATTTTAAATAATTCCAAAAGTATGTTTTTCGAACATGCTCTGTAGATAAACTCAGTTTTAAATTAAAAGTTAAGCCAAAGTGAACGTTACTTATTTGAAAACAGTGCCTTTCTCTATCTTGCTGCGAAGTTTGATAATAGGGTTAGACCCTTCTGCCTTTCACACGACAAGTGTGTGCAAAAAGGCGCCAAAGAACGGAAAATTGATTGAAAAATACGAATAAGGGAAAAATTTTATAGACCTTCGAATCACCAGATCAAGGACATATATCTATGGCACGCTGACCCTTCTAAGAAAAGTAGTTGGAGAGCAACTTATATAGTATCAAGCAACAGTGGGCTTTTTTTAATGATCTATGTGATCCCTTTTGCATTTCATGTAGTCTCCAGAAAAAAATATGGCATTTATATGTTCTCATGTATTATTCGAGTATGTGTATGATGATAATAAAAATGAAAAAGAAGTGAAAGGACTAACTAACTAACCAACCACCCAGCCATTTCTCCGCAGGGGTAAGCAGAGAAAACGGACAAACAACTCGATCTTGGCATACACTTCTTGCTTCATTCACATTCATACGTCGTCTCATAAATTCTCTTCTATAATTCCAACATCTGAGATGGCCCGACATAAGTATATATTTAATTATTATATTACATACGCCCTATATGGGTTTTCACATATTTAAATAATTACAATAGTCACACAGGTTCAAAACACATGACAGAAGGTACATACATAAAATAGATAGCATTCATGCAATACAACAACTAAATATTTCATTTGTCTCACGAACAAATACAGGAATAACATAGTAACATTCCAAATAATTAGGTACAGAGGCGAATATTCAAAACATACCTCACATTCACTAATACTTATACTCTAGACACATATCTTAATAATTGTTGCGGATGTATGCAATTATCGTCTGTTTGTGTTTGTATTCGAAGCAGTTGAACACATCTACTATATCCGAAAACGTATTATCTTCTGCGTGAAGTCTAGGTACAAGTGAATTTTAGTTTGACTCAGTCATGAAATTATTGTTACAATTGAATAAAATTATAGATGTATTTGATTCACTTGATCATGTCATATCTTCCTCTGGCGGCCCCGGCTCCTTCTTCCATTCACATTCGCGTCAAATATTCTCTTTACACTCCTTTCTTCGTTCATTCGCTCTACACGCCCAAACCATCTAAGCGTCTCTTTCTTAATCTTACACCTAAAATAACTGAAAAAAAACTCTATCTCTAATTTCATGGTATATTCATAAAATAAATAAAAATTCAGACATTTCCATAACAAATAAAAATATGGACCCTGGCAATTACTGTTATTTAAAAAATATATGTATTTGAGTTCAACATTTTTGGCAATTAATGCTCTATAAATAAAGCTTTAAAAACAATCACGTATTCAAATGTGATGAAGTTTGGAACATTCCACTGTTGTTTGAAAATAATTAGATGATTTGATTCAATTCCACCTGTCTTTCACACACAAAAGTAATTTAATCGTTTGGGAAAAAAACGTCTGCCTGAAAATAGAAACAGGCTAAAAATAAAAGTACAGTACTGAGATCATATTCATCCCCTGTCATGAATAGCTTAAAATTCAATATTTTAAAGATTATGGAAATTCATTATGGTAATTGACACATGTTATGCATTTTTAAGCTCAAGGCAAGGGAAAAATAATATTATTTTCTTTTTTTTGTATACTTTGACTGTTACTGTTGCTCCTTTCGTAATTTGTAGATAGATTTATATTTCATCGCTAAAATGAATATGAAAATGGAAGCGCTTTCGTGGAAACGATAAAACATTTTTTTCAATTTTCTTTGGAATTTACATGATGGTGAACTGTTTATGGAAATTGAAAATCATATTTTAATCTAAAGAATGTGTCTTTCTCTTCAATACGGTATTATGAACAGCCCTGATATAATCAGTTTAAATAAATATAATATTCCAACTACAACTAATAGATCTAACATTTCATTCAATTGTAATAATAATTTCAGCACTTAATCATTCAAAAATTCACTTGAACCTAGACTTCATGAAGAGGGTAATACTTTTTTCGACATAATAGAAAAGCTCAACTTTTCGGAATACAAATACAAACAAACGATTATTGCATCCATCCTCAACAATTGTTAAGATATGTGTCTAGACAATAAGTATCAGAGAATGTGAGGTATGTTTTGAATATTTATCTCTGTAACTAATTATTTGGAATGGTACTTACACTTGAACTTTTTTATCAGACAAATGGAATATTTAGTTGCTGTATTTCATGAAGGCCATCTATTTTATCTATCTCTTACTGTGATGTGCTTTGCATCTGTGTGACTATTGTAATTAAAAAAAATATGTAAACACCTATAAAAGGCGTATATAATATAATAAGTACATAGATATCGCCTGTCTACTTCAAAACTGTATTGTTTTCTGAACACAGAATAGTATTTTTTTTAAAATAAGTATCAATATTCCCAGGTTATGAATAACCTGACAATATTTGAACATCTAGTATTACCATCACAATAAACAGAAGATGTCATCTACTTCTTAAAAAAAAAGAAATATCTTGTCAACCGATGATCTAAATAGAGGATATTACGCTTTATGTCACTCTCATTAGGAATATGGAATTTTGGGATGGGCCTCAACTCCATCAAGTTCCATAAAACCACTAAATACGACTCAGAAATGCATCATAAATACTAATTTAAAGGCCCTATAAGGACGTAAATAACGGAAATTTTTAAATATTTTGACGTTCCGAGCATACAAAAAATCTGTGCCAAAAATATTCTGGTTCATCAACTTAAAAATGACAAAATCACTCCTCATAACATTTTACTGGGCGGGGTTAGTACAGTGCTAGGGAATGATACATGGTAAAGATAAAAAGGTATATTATAAGTGTGTGTGTCTGAATCTGTATGTATGCGTACCTATGTGTCTAAATGGTGCTATTTACTGGAAAGTAGTGATTGCGCATTAATGTTACGAGTAATATTTTTCTTAAATGACGATAGCGAGTCAAAAAAATGTAAATGTTTGAAGAACACAGGAAATCTGCTGTAGTGTTTGCTTTGTTGTTCAACGAGTAAAATAGTTTGGTGTGGCGAGTACGTTTCGATGGTATGTTAAGGTTTATTTGAAATATGATTTCAGGGCAGTTTATTACATTATTTAAGATTTTATACAGGAATATTGTTTCGGATACCATTCGCCGTAGTTTCAGAGATTAGAGTGCACAGTGATATTTATTTTCGTATGTGAACCGGAGAAACTTTTTTATTCTGTAGTTCCTTTGTAATAAGAGTGTTTGTATCTTTGTGTAGACATGTTTGCTCTAAAGACACATTTTTTCTGTTACATTATGCAAATAGTAACAGCTTTTTTTACATGATAACGTGGTGCGGGGTAAAAAAAATCCACGAGGTAAAAAAAACGTTTTTTTTACCTCGTGGAAAGAAAACAATAATATTCACTCCGTTTTTTACTTGGTTTTCCCAAATAAAGATGGCTTATTATAAGCTCGACAGATAAGCTAACAAACCTTTGTTTTGCCCGTGTATTATACACCGTAAAATAACACTGGAGTGGTGGATCTAACAAAAGGAAAAAAAAATCATGCAAACGATTTAATTTAATAAGCGAGAGTTCTAATTAAAAATTCAAGGCTTTATCCGCGAAGAAAACATTCCGCCGTAACAAATTAAAAAGCATTATTATTTTTGCTCATAAAATTTTTGCGGTTTTTTATTTGTTACGCCGCTTAGAACCACTTTTTTGTAAATCGTTGAAACAAATTTCGAGGAAATAAAAGAAAATCGTTGAATTATAAAAGGTAAAATGTAATTTGCGTCGACAAATTAAAACGGCGAAATTTATGCTAAGAGATTTTAGTATAATTCAGCTGTGTTTTTATATTGTAGAAACCTGTATTTATAACTCTACCTGATATACTATGTACATATGTACATTTCTGTTTTTTTTTTTTTTTTTTTTCATTTTCTTTCTGAAGCGACATTTGTTAGTTAGATTCTATTTATTATATAGTATATATTAATACCTAATTATTAACGTACTTGTTCAATCAATTTCAACACTAGTGAATGTCACGGGTGTATCGAAATCGGTAGCGCTGTAATAAAATTAATTTAGAGACGTACATAGTGGATAAAACTCTTTAAACAAAATACCTAGAAATTGTTACGTAGTTAATGCCCAATAAATACAAAAGTTATATTACTTCCTGATTAAAAATGTATTTACTGCCGAATGCACTATAATAATAATAATAATAATTGTATGATTTGTGTAGCGCCGTTTTTGTGAAAAATCACCTCAATGTAACATGAATGATAGATAGCATTTCAAAGAGATAATTTTGTTATAAGATGACGCCGTAATATGGCATCCTGTCATATATATGAGTGACCGGCAGTTCTGCTGTATTGTTCCAAGCTGCAGTGCGTAGTCTGCCTCGGTTATTGCTTATACCTAGCCTCCCATAGGAGGGAACATAATTGGATGGGAATATTTCTTAATTTACCTGTAAAAATTATTTTCATGTAGTGTTTACCGCTGTATTAATACTAATAATGATCGAAATACATGATTATGAATAGTTCATTCAATAAAGAGTCCGAACAGACCACAAGAAGGAATAAAACTGAACAAAAACTTGGTAACTGCAAGGAATTATGCTGACATATATTAAAATAATAACTAAAGAAAACAACTTTTCAGACAATATAGCAAAAACTTCTTGGTTTTCCCGAAACTAACAAAAACGATTTCCTTTATCCGTAACTGGAAATTGGGGTATAAGAGTTATTTATTACAGCCTGAACCTGGAAGATATACATATTTTATTATCACGATTGCTTCAACCTTCGATCAATAGAAAAAAGTTTGTAAAATAGTGTTCTTCAGATGTAAACATTTTTTTATTTATTTGATAATACGTCCATCTGGGCTTTTACGTGGATTTCAAAACATAATATAAAGCGATATCAAAATTGCAAATACATAGAGATTCTAAACCATAAAGTAACGAAAAATGTTTTTCAAACGTTTAACAGAGACATAAAATAGAAAACCAAAACAATTTTATAACTCAAATCATTAACACTACATAACCCAAGCTACAATACTACATATTGTAGGATTCATCAAAGTGCTGGTGTAGATGATGCTTTACTGTATAAGTGGTGTCATCAAATGCATCAACAATACCCACAAACTTGTTGCCCACATCATGGTTAATGAATGAGACTGATAGTTGGTTGTGTAAGTGTTGCAGCAAAATATTACAGTGTGTCTTATACCCCACGAGGAACATATAATTTAATGCTTGGGAGGATGGCAAGGCTCTCAATTAGGTTATTAATGATTCTATATAATACAATTAGGTCTGACATAATTCTCCTGTCAGACAGCGTAATCTGATGCAATTAATTCATCAAACTTAGGTAAATAATACTTTCAAGTTTATATTTTAGATTCAATTTGTGCTGAACCCGTTCTATTTTGTTAGAGTGTACTTTATACAAAGGGAACCAAATAGGTGAATTATACTCCACTCGACTTTAAACTAATGAAGTGTAGAGCAATCTCATACAATCTAAATACCTGAAATATATTAAAGTTCTGCAAAGAAAGCCAAGCATCTTTAAAGCCTCGGTAGTTATATCGTTAATGTGTGTTATGAATGCCAAGTTTTCATCGAATATTTAAATTATATTATTATTTTTTTAATTATAAACATATGGATAGATCTAACATATGCGCCCAGTTTTAAAAATCAAATTATTGCGAATTTACAAGCTTTTTATGAATGAAGTCCGAAGCAAATGCATGTTTTTACTTAGAAAAATTATTCATAAATTTTCACAAAAATACGAAATTTAAAAACGCACAAAAAAAGGTAAAAAAAGCTAGAGACAACGGAAAAAATTAAACATATATTTTACGTAGGTACTGTAGTAGCTATGTAAAATACATATATGTATGTTATATTTCAACAGCTTTTTTTATAAGAGCTCAGTAAAAGCATATATACCGTTAACGGCAGGTAACAAGATCATTTTATAAGAGCTCAGTAAAAGCATATATACCGTTAGCGGCAGGTAACAAGATCATTTTATAAGAGCTCAGTAAAAGCATATATACCGTTAGCGGCAGGTAACAAGATCATTTTATAAGAGCTCAGTAAAAGCATATATACCGTTAGCGGCAGGTAACAAGATCATAAGAGCTCAGTAAAAGCATATATACCGTTAGCGGCAGGTAACAAGATCATTTTATAAGAGCTCAGTAAAAGCATACCGTTAGCGGCAGGTAACAAGATCTTTTAACTGCATATTATTTAGAATACCTACTCGTACATACGGTTTAAATAAAAAAAAATTTCACTATCGTTTCATAATTTTTAACATCTTAACGAATCACTTATGCATCTTTAAAATGTCATATCAAATTTAAAATATATATACAATAGGTATTTATTCTGCAATAGAATTAAATCTTTGATGAGTAAATATTTATTTAAATTTTTTTTTCAATAGATGTGTAGTTACTTTTTAGTGCCATTATTAATAAATTTGTAAGACGTGCTTTGTTTATACTACTGTTGTTAATATGTAAATATCGACATGTTTCGAAAGCGAAGCTTTACTGATCAGGATATGCGGTATATTAAAAAATAATTACAAATGTAGACAAACGATAAACACAGAAAATAATAATGTAAGAATGGACAAATTACAAAAATTAACAATAAATAATGAAAGTTGGTAAGTAATTAATTAAAAATGTAAAAAAATATTGAAAAAACAAAAAAAATATGATTAAATAATTGGTTAATATAAATAAAATAACAAGGCGTAAATAAAAATGCTTTAGAATATTAAAATTTATGTTAATAATATTGTAAATATATTTATTATTATTAAAAATTATATTAGCATATTCTATATATAATTATTATAGTTAAAAATTCAGAATAATTATTTTTCCTTAAACACTTTAGGCCTAGTATTAAAATTTCTTGAATTATTTCGTATGTAAAAAAGTAACAATCATTCGAAAATAATTTATAGACGGCCGATTTAACAAAAATATCATCTTTACCTTTATTATTTAAAATATAACTATTTATTAAATTAATAATAAATACTTTGTTTAAAACCACTTTATTTAATATGAAAATATCTACATGTTTCAGAATCAAAGCACCCCTCTTCAGGATAAAGAATTTAACTACTAAAAATAATGACAAATGTACATATATTTTGCTCTATACTTGTCATTATTAGTAGTTAAATTGTTTATCCCGAAGAGGGGAGCTTAGCTCCTAAGACATGTAGATATTTACTAATTAAATACAGTGGTTTTAAATAACGTAATCGGTATCAATTTAAAAAATATTACATCATTTTACATATTTTACATCATTTGACGAAATATAACTATTTAATATATTATTAGTATAAAAAGCTTGTTTGTTATTTTTGTGATGTTTTTTAATATATTTAATTTGAAGTTTTGTTATTTCTAAATTATGTTTTTCTCAATTTTTTTCCTACGTCAATTATTTGTGAATAAACTTAAGATTTGATAACTTTTTGTTTAACATCTTATCTATTAATTTAGTACTATAATGGTTGTCGATGGAAATATATTTAATTGAAAATAATTCTTCATTAACATTAATAATTCTTCATTTTTTGGTAGAGGAACGTTAACTGATCTACTAAGAATGGACTGAAAACCTGATAATGTTTGAGCAAAATGATGATTAGAAGTATTATGTGTAACTATGTCTGTATAAGCATCTTCACGATATACGTTAAATCAAATTTATTATTAATAATGGAAATATTTCAGAAATTTATGTTAAGAGTCCTCTTCTTGTGGACTCTTAACATAAATTAAATTAAATTAACTCTTAACATAAGTTAATTTTAAATTGTCTTTCATTACCAGTCTATTTATTAAAAATATTATCTACATATCTTTTCCAAAAATAAACATAATTTAATAATAAAGCAGAACTACTAAAAATCTTATTCCCTAAAGTGTTTACAAATATATCAACTGCTAAAGGGCTAATACTAGAACCCATCAATTTATTAAAAACAGTAGTGTAAACAAAGTACTTCTTATAATTTTTTTCCTTTTATAGTCCTTTCACAGTGTGCTTTTTATTTAAGGAAGTCACTCGTCTTTCGAATTCAAGTCCCTCTGAGCATTCTCGTACCAATCAATTTATTATTCTGAACCTATACGCAGGTACTTAAGTAAAAAGATCCATGATGTAGAAAAGAATAATTCCGGAGAAATTTTTGCTCCCCGCCTTATAAGTATTCTCGACACACATGCTCTCAGAATACCTACCGAGAAAAGTCAAGAATAATTAATTTCTAACATAGAAAGAGAGTGCTTAGCATTTTATCAAATCTTTAGAACCTTTTGAAAACCAGAGAAGGTACGAGATATGTGGTATAGATTATAGATGATTTTTTTTTAAATTAATTAATTTATTCAGGGGTTTTACAGATGTTCACACTTACGTAAAAACAACCCAGGTATAAAAACTCAGTTAATATACACAAATTAATAATTTCTGCCAAGTCAAATAAATACCAGCTTTCATTAACTACTGACTTAAAAAAAATATATTATTACATGAATTTTCATGTACAAACATTTGGATTCTGACCCAACTGGGCTATGTTCAGTATCTACATAATAATAATATATTAAAACTAAAAGCGCCCTTGAGGTGATTTTATCACATAACGGGGTTACATAAAGTTGACCATTTACATAAGTAAATGGTTTTTAAACGAGCTCAGTTTTCGTTTTTGCATAAAAATAAATACAAAAATTGTTAAAAATTTATGTCTGTACATAATTGTTGTCACGCATGAGCATAAAATGTTTTCATAAAAAATGTCACGAAAATTTTAACGTTTCTTCATCATAAGTCATTTTTGGATTTTATTGTAGCAAAAGGGAAAGGTTGCGGATATTTACCATTACAGTTTTTATTACGATGCACAAATTAAACAATCTTTGCGGGTTTTCATTATTTTTCAGTCTCCAGGAAAGAAGCATAAAAGATTTAAAAATTAAAAAAAAAATTAACTATAAAATCACGACTGATTAAAAATCAAAACCGAATGTCTGTTTGCGATGAAAATATTGCGATTGCGACTGATTTTTCGTGAACCTATACAATACGGCAATAAGTAGGTACACGTGACGAATTACTAACAGGAAGTGATTGATGAATATTGAAAGTGACAATTTTCACACGCGATGTTAACAAATCACCTGTTAAAAAGCGTCTGAGAGCGAAAGATTTTTCTTTGATCATAATGTGAATGAATAAAAATAAAATATCCAGTTTCAACGAAAATAAATGCGATGTGGTGCGCTGAAGCGAATCTCATTGTATTTACATGAAAAGCGATATGTATTCAATGAGTTTCCTTTATCAAAGAGCTTTCATAAAGCAAGGCTCATCGCATAAGTATGTAACCAACATTATATATAAATGCATATACGTATTTCTAAAGTGCTTTCAGTGCAGAACATCATAGGTGGATTGATAGTGGGTAGGATAGGGTAGGTTTCATTCATTTATCACCACTTCGGCTTTATCTTACCTTGTGCATATTTTTTCCGCTCTTCCATTCTGTGTACAATGTTGCAATACTTATCATAGAAATACTGTTGTATCTTTGAATAAATGAAAAAATCGCGAAGGTATGGGTAAATCTATATTGGTATATTATAAAATGATCATCAGGCATCGGGTGCATGTTTTGAACTGCATTACAGAGCGAAATATTCACTCTGTATAATATGGCTGTAACTTTGTTTCGCGACTTCACCTGCACAATCTGGTATCTATATAGTTCCACATATTTCTCTTCGTCATCTCCATTACCTTCCCTAATTTCTTTAGCTTCAAAACATTCCACAAGTGAGAATGCCACTGATTTTTCTAGCTCCGGGCAGTTGCAACTCTGACGTAAATTGAGTTATGCGGATCACAATAAATAATAATAATTGGATAATTTGTACTGCGCCGTTTTTGTGAAAAATCACACAAAAAATCTGACACAATATTTATCAGGATTTTTTTTATTATTTTACAGATTTGTGCAATATATATTATTTCCTAATATAATCTGAGTGATTTCCTAATCTAATCTAATCTGAGTGATCTTAATTGATTTGTGTTTTACAGGTATAATTAAACTGCATAGTGAAAACGAATGTAAGGAAGATAAATAGATGAATTGCCATATACTTGTAATATCTTAATGTAGATAGAGATATTATATACACTCAACATCAAATAGTTGAAAAAATATATCAAGTCAGGGTCAATGATATTCTTTTTATGTTTGTCATTAGCGAAATTGCTTTAAAATTAGCAAAAGGAATTCTCGACCACGACAAACCGTCATTAGGAGTTTTCCGCTTTGTAGGGTCAAATTACAGAAAAATGCTCTGATTTTCCGGGGGACACGGAAAACGGAGACTCTGACAGTAAAGAATCATTAAATTCCAGTCAATCTTCCGCATTTTTAGTGTCCGAAAACTTCTATCACAAATGACGAAATTCTCATTCGAATTATATTTGACAAATTTTGAGAGCTCTTATTCCGTTTTAGCAGAATTCAATGGATTTTGTTTGAATTAAAATTGCTTGTTTCGAACACAAAAGAGCACTCAATTCGTTACAAAATTATACCGCTTTTGAAGTACGTTAGAACTTAGTCAAAGCTGCACAGGAATTGGTGAATACATTCGTCTGAAGGTCGAGTTTTGTGCTTGTGAAATGATAATATTGAAATCGATTTTTTTTATTACTACCATAGCAAAATCTTGAAATTTCACCCCTTACTACCTCAATATGTATATTTAACTACAATATATATTAATAACTTATATTTAATATTATTAGAATCTAGTTGTAACTTACGCAACACATTTTTTTTTCGAAAATGAATTAAAATGACTTTAAAATCATAATTTTATTAATATATTCATATCAACATGTTTCGAATGCGAAGCTAACTAGTACTGGTAATGCTCTATATATTCATGATAAGGAAAGCATCGAAACATGTAGATATCAATGTATACTTATAAAGTGGTGAATACTAAGTATATTTTTTTAATTTATTTATTAATAATGACGCCACAAAGTGAATCGTTTGAAGAAATTATATGAAAACTAATATTTAAAATGTTGTAATTACTATATTTAAAAGTCGTAAGCTTTAAATACAGATACAATTGTAGAATTAACAGTCTTTCCTAACTGGGGAAATTATGCTTTATTACTCCAGAAAGATTTCTAAGTTTTGTCGATGTTTACTAGATTGAAAAAGTTTTAATTGTGCGTAAATTAGTAAGCCGAAATTGGTTGAAAACCAGCAATTATGTTTTCGGTGATTTGAAATCATCTCATTTAGATATGATGGATCAGAATAAAAACACAGATACTTTATTTGCAATAATATCTTTAGTAACATTATGTGATCCACTATTTGGTCCCCTAATAACGAAATTCATAATTGCAGAATCGAATCAAAACAAAGTAAATTGACCCCTGTGGTTGCATATTGTGAAGGTTTATCTGATCAATTTGGAACGTATAATGATCGAATTTCGCGCTATAAACTACAACTGTCAGTCAGACGTAAACTTTCTGACGTATTCCTTTTGTACAAAATTATAGATGCAACAATTGATACACTAAACATTTTATATAAATCAATATTAATACACGAACAAGAGAATCAACAAAGAGGATAAAAGACATTTTTTTTAAATATTAAAACCTATCATACAAATACGCTGATATTTCTTTCCTTTACCGCGGACATTAAAAAAATATTATCCGATACACTGCTCTAATAATGAAATCGACACTATTAATGACACAATTAATCAATATAAAAAGTTTTACCATTAATATCAAACTGATAATGTGATATTAAAGGTAAATGCGTACCATCAGCACGGGTGACAATAAGGAGTTAGTTTATACACCTACATTATAATATGTTTTCGACCTATCACTTCTTTTTCATTATTATTATCATTTTTGCGAGATAATGTTTATTCTTCTTATTGATTATTATTGCTATGTAATAAAATAACATAAAATAAAATAATGTATTTTGTACTTCATAAAATACTGTTTTCTGTTAAGAAAACTGAAATCATTGAATATGTTTGTTACAAGGGTGCTAACTGTAGTACCAACTCGCGGTATATTTCTGATGGTTAAAGCTTTTTTTGGAAATATGTCCCATACAAAATGTTTAGAAACTAAGCACCGTGAAAGAAATTATGCTAAAGCCGCAAACTCACGTTCTATGTCCAGTACAACATGTTTAGAAACTAAGCACCTTGAAAAAAATTATTCTAAAGCCCCAAACTCACGTTCTATGTCCAGTACAACATGTTTAGAAACTAAGCACCGTGAAAGAAATTATTCTAAAGCCCCAAACTCACGTTTTATGCCCAGTACAACATTTTTAGAAACTAAGAACCGTGAAAGAAATTATGCTAAAGCCGCAAACTCACGTTCTATGTCCAGTACAAAATGTTTAGAAACTAAGCAACGTGAAAGAAATTATGCTAAAGCCGCAAACTCACGTTCTATGTCCAGTACAACATGTTTAGAAACTAAGAACCGTGAAAAAAATTAGGCTAAAGCCCCAAACTCACGTTTTATGTCCAGTACAACATGTTTAGAAACTAAGCACCGTGAAAGAAATTATTCTAAAGCCCCAAACTCACGTTCTATGTCTAGTACAACATGTTTAGAAACTAAACACAATGAAAGAAATTATGCTAAAGCCGCAAACTCACGTTCTATGTCCAGTACAACATGTTTAGAAACTAAGCACCTTGAAAAAAATTATTCTAAAGCCCCAAACTCACGTTCTATGTCCAGTACAACATGTTTAGAAACTAAGCACCGTGAAAGAAATTATTCTAAAGCCCCAAACTCACGTTTTATGCCCAGTACAACATTTTTAGAAACTAAGAACCGTGAAAGAAATTATGCTAAAGCCGCAAACTCACGTTCTATGTCCAGTACAAAATGTTTAGAAACTAAGCAACGTGAAAGAAATTATGCTAAAGCCGCAAACTCACGTTCTATGTCCAGTACAACATGTTTAGAAACTAAGAACCGTGAAAAAAATTAGGCTAAAGCCCCAAACTCACGTTTTATGTCCAGTACAACATGTTTAGAAACTAAGCACCGTGAAAGAAATTATTCTAAAGCCCCAAACTCACGTTCTATGTCTAGTACAACATGTTTAGAAACTAAACACCATGAAAGAAATTATGCTAAAGCCGCAAACTCACGTTCATATGAGGGACATTTTATGTCTAGAAAGTGAAGTCGAATATTACAAAAATATGGTAAAAATTTAAAAAGTAATTAACTTGAAGGTTTGCTATGCCAATACGAAGGTGGCATTGCCAAGTGACAGATAAATTAAGCTTGGATTGATTTTTAAATTAACAGTTTTTAGAATTTTTCAATTGTTTTAGTATAATAAGTCGATGTAATTAATAAAATAGGACTACATGTTTAAGTTACACGCATTAGTTTTTTTGGTTTATGATTTTATTTTAGTTATTTTTATCTTTGGTTAGTTATGTTTCCTTTTTATTTTTCTTTTCTGTCTTTTCGGTCTCATGTTACATTTTGAAAGTTGTTAATATTATTTTCAACGATTAAAAATATATTATAGTTGGGTTTATAATCCTCAATAAGTTCATCGAAATAAAAAATAAAAAATATGTATATATATATGTTATATTCATTGATGTAATTTTGATAGTTTCCGGCAACGCAGTATAGTATTTCATCCCTTTGTACTGTTTTGCATTTGCTTTGTTCTTTTGCAGTGGCCTGATTTCCTAGCACGTCCTTGTATTATGTCCGTGAACGTTCGTGTTGTAAATAATTTGGTTGGAAAAATATTTTGATAACAAGTTGTTTCTTATTTTATGTACAAAAATCATTGCGTTCAATGTCAGCATCTGTTTTACCGTTAGCCAATTTAGTTTCTATAACATTTCAGCTACTTTTGAATGTCTATATCACCTTAGAATTATTCTCATTCCTTTATTTATGATAATTCGTAATTTGTTTTATTTTTGACAGCTGACAATATAATTATAGTTCGTAAGTAATTACGGACAAAATGAAGACTTACACAAACAAGACCTAGTACAAAACGTGTTTTGAAGATCACAAGAATTTTTTTCAGATTAAACATGAATTGAATGATTTTTTTGAGTACACACATTGTAGAGACATCACAAATCGGAAAAGATCTATAATTGGGAATTATATGGATGCCGCAGATAATGAATACAGATTGAAAAAAAAGCGAAATAACAACAGCGGTACAAAATATGACGTTCAAAATGCCGGCGTAAAAGCTTGGCTCCACGTTTTTCTTCAAATTGCTCCGGAACCGCAATATAAAATTTGCGTTCAATCCTTCGACTGCTGTAAATGAAATATCCCCGCTGTAATTTGCTTTCAATGGAAGAGCGTAATCGATTTCATACGATGGAGCCAAAGCGGGTCGCTAAGAGCCAATCACTCGCCTCGCCGGATGCTCAGATTAAATAATATTTAGTCTCCTAATTTTGATCATATTAAAAACGCTTACTGCCAAGGGCGCGGTTAAAATTAATTTGATTGGGGTTTTCCGTAAAATAAATTATCTCAAATTTTAATAAAATGTCTCAATGATTTGAAATTTTTTGATGATTTTCCTAAAATGAGACAATCGTTTTATCTATTATCTGGTATCTTTAGTGTCAAAAAATGAGACGATACGCCACAAAGAATGCTTCCATATTTTGCAATTGTTCAGTAATCAATAACGTTTAATGGGACCGTAGCAGAAAAGAAAAAACCAACAAATAATATCTTTTTAATTTACCGATATATTTATGGTACTTACAGGGATTATGTTTCCATGTTAAGTTACGAAATTAAACAAAAAACTTCACCCATAATAAAAATTCTCATTTGCATAGTGTCATTTCTTGCCTTCAGACGCAACGCAAATTAATTAACTGTGACAAATAATATCATCCTATGTATTTTTTGTGGAAAATACAAAAAAAAACGGTTTTTCTCCTTGGTAACTAATTAACAGCATTAATCTTACTTTTCGTCCAGTTAAATATTCAAGTTGCACATAAATAACGGGGCGCGGAGCGGGAAAGATAAGGTGAGGGACATGGAAGACGAATGTTTTTTTTAAGGCTGTCACCGCAATCGGTAAATAGGGACACAGGTGTTCTGGCAAAGTGGATGTGATACAGCCTTCGGGGGAGGAGGTGATGGAAAACGGCTTACATTATTTTAATGGGGTGTTTAGTCGGGGTGAAATACAATGGAGCTAATTGGAAAAATAAAACGTGTTCGATTTAACGATTGCGCTGATATTTTATGTGAGCAATCTTTGCAGAATAAAGTGGCACTTTTGTAAAGGTTAAAAGGTTGGAAAGGTGATAATTGAAAAGATTAATTGTCATTTGTAAGTTAGCTGGAGACTTGAAATATAATTAAATCCATGATTGAAGTGTTAATGGAGTTTGGCTTTGTATACCACCAGTCAGTTGCGGTTCTCTCTTAACAGCGTTTGCGCGGTAAACTCCTGTAAAAATATGTTAAATGAAGACAAATTTGTATTATAATTTTACTATACACAACATTCGAATAATGTACTAAAATACCAACCGTCCGAATAGTACTGCCCCAAAACCGAGTCTGAAATGAATCCTATAACATGTGTATTATGAACTCAGCGCACATGAAACTTTCTGTAGTTCATGAAAAACATACCAGTGATGCAAGAGCTGTAGATATGCAAACCCAGGGCTAGTACTAGGTGAATGGGCACGCAACGACAATGAGATATGAGAACAACAAATTTTGTAGGAAATAGTATTTTTCAAGAATCAACAGATATTTTTGTGTTGTTATCCTGTTTCCAGTTACTAAATAAGTTAATAAATTAATGGTACTTTTTTTGTAAGTAAGTGTTTTAATATTTAGTTATATATATTTCTATCTTCTACTTTCTAAAATATTTTTTTCAGTTTTCAGTAAGTTTATATAATAAACCCATATGTTTACACTAGACTTCATACAAAGTAACTATACTCCATCGGTCATCACGAAGCAGGCAACCGCCTAGTATGGTGATTTAATATATCTACTATCGTGCATGAATTTAAAATATCCATATGTTTGAAGAAAGAACAAGCACTAGAGCCCTTTAAAATCTGTAAAATCTTTTAAAATTCCAGTTTGTAACCTCTTATGGACAAATAAGTTTTAATAAAATGGTATTAAGCTATTCAATTCCCTACCTGGGGACATCAGAAATACGAAAACAAAAGAGCCTTTAAAAGTAAGATCATTGATCACCTCCATAAACCTGTCGGTTTCTAAATTCTTTTACATCTTTAAACTGGAATTCTTTTGTTTTTTTTAAATTAAATTATATTCTATTAATCTATGTTATTGTCATCTAAATATCCTAGCTGAACAATCACCCCTGTAAATTGCCATCTCAACACAGGCATTTCACATCTAGAAAGATGGGAAATACGTCAGCCGAAAAGAAATGTTCATATGCATGAAATAAATAAATAAAATTAAAATAAAAAAATTAAAATAAAATAATTAAATAAAAATACATAAAGATCAACATGTTTCGAAATAGAAACTTTCTTCATCAGGATACACATTGTAATAAAAAAATGACCGATATGGACAAATATTAAAGATAGTGGTGTAAATAAAGTACTTAGTATTAATTTATTAAAAATGATTTATTTATTTTGCAAAAACAGTTATAAACACCAATAAAATGCAAAAACGAAAAAAACTTACAAAAATATAGTTAGCATAATTATATAACACATAGGTAAAACAAAAAGAGTTTTAAAAGCGTTATAAGTAGGAACATAATACTTAGTTTGTGCCTAAAATTATTGTAGGTCATGTGGAAAATATCCACATTTCCTGTGAGGCAGTTAATTAAACTAGTAAGTTTTCCCAGAGGGATCACCTGGAAGTTAGTTCTGCACCTGAGACGAAACAGCAGCCTGTGTTGGCGGCCTCGCGTGAAATTATCAGGGACATATAATCGTATTTCAGCCAGGATGTCAGGTATTGATAATACACCGTTCAATAGTTAATGAGCCATAAGTAGTAATGCTTTATTTCTCTTAGAACTTGAGCTGCAAATACAGCATTCCCGAGAAAAAAAAATCTGTTGGTAACAGAGATATGGGTAAAAACTGAACTCTCTCGTGTAGAGGAATCGTAAAATTTCTTTTGGATTTTCTCGACCATTAGTATATATACAGTGTCCTCTGGCCCCCATACCTGAGATCCATTCTCGAGAATGTTACGCACTAAACTAATGTAAAGCAGCCTTATAACTGCAAGGTTTGTCAAGTCCTTTGCACTGTGTATGACAAAACCCAACATTTTTGTTGCTGATTTACGGGTCTTTTTGATGTGAGCATGAAATGTTAAACAAGCCTCAAACACAGTTTCCAAGTCCTTACAAGTCGTCATATGCTTCAGAGATATATCTTTCATTTTATAATTAAA
Organism: Halesus radiatus; assembly: GCA_022606495.2. Classification (NCBI taxonomy): domain Eukaryota; kingdom Metazoa; phylum Arthropoda; class Insecta; order Trichoptera; family Limnephilidae; genus Halesus; species Halesus radiatus. Next base: position 4,775 of record JAHDVE020008021.1, on the reverse strand, counting down.
GTATACGGTCTTGTGTGACCTCGTAAAGCACATAACTGAACACTTTTTTAACGTTAAAATCGAGTTTATTAGCAATACTCTAGTCAATAATTCCATTAATATCTTCATGAAGCTGCACACAGTCTTCTAATGTACTTATTCTCATGAACATTTTAATGTCGTCAGCAAAAGTAAAAAACGGATATTTGATATTTTTTCTAACGCTATTTATACAAATTAGAAATAATAATGGTCCTAAATTGAATCCTTGTGGTACGCCAGAGAATATGGGATATATTCCGGAGTTGTATATACCGTAGAATGCAAATTGTTCTCTTCCGCTAAGATAATTTCTAAAGAGTTTCAATAAATTTACTAAAAAACCAATCTCTTCAAGCCTACTTAGGAGAACTAAGTGATCAACCTTATCGAAAGCCTTCGCCAAATCGTAATATGATGTGTCAACTTGCTCATTGCTATCGAGTGCTCTCACGATGTAATCTGTAAATATAATTAAATTTGTAGTGGTTGATCAGCCATGTTTAAATCCATGTTGATGCTCAATCAAAAATGGTTCAACTTTGGCGTACATATTTATTGATAATCATTTCCAGTAGCTTAGCGGGTGCGGAAAGAATAGCTACGGGTCGGTAGTTGGTTGGTTTGAACATGTCACCATCTTTGTGTAAAAAGCTTCCATAGTTTGGGAAAAAATCCATTTTTGATCCAGATTAAATATATGTAAAAGTGGCCTAGATAATGGTTTGGAACATCCCATAATAACAAATGGTGGAATTAAATCATTTCCAAACGATGTTTTTGGTTTCAATTTTGTAACTGCAGAACTAAAATCCACGACGTCGACGTTTTCAGAATTATTTTGAGCAAAAAAATCCCTGGCACCTAAAAATCTAAATCAACTTTTTCCTGATTATAGACAGATTTAAAATACTTTGCAAAATTGCACAACCATTCAAGTTAATATGACTTAAAAAACCCTGTCACATTTATTGTCGGAAATGTATTTCCAGAAGGACTTCGGATCGTGTTTGACATTATTTTTTAGATTCAAAATGTAGTTATTATGGGCAATCGAAATATTACGTTTAATTCTAGTACGATAACATTTGAACAACTCGTGTTCACTTTCCAAGCCTGATAGTTTCCACCGCTGGTGTTGTATGAACTTTATCTCCACAAGCCTACTTGTCTTTGATGCCACCTAATAAATACACATCTATTACTTAATAAGTTATGTACTATTCAGTAGATATTACTTGTTCTATTGCCAAAAACGAACACTTTGCTAAATAGTGATTTTTTCATAAATGCATGTAGTCGATTTTAGAAGGTAGAAAAAACACGGATCACAATGTTTGGGCACTAAATTATCTAGTTTGAGGACATTCTGGGTAATTTTTTAACCAACCGGAGAGAATTATTTTTCCACTAATTTAATCTCCGATTGAACTCCAAATGAGATGGGCTACGAACCGCTACTACCACTGATTGGCGAATGGGAATTTTAGATTTTATTTTAAGGGTGCCTAAAGATGTCAAAATATAATTCCATTAAAAGATAGATTAAAAATATATACTAATCACGCGAACAGGGTATTATGTCTTAAGTTACCGAGATGATTTTTAGAAAGACACATACGCGCAGATTTGGACTGCGTGTTGAATCAGAACTGTTAATTCGTATACGTATCTGATATATTGTAAAAAGAATTTATTACCCGTAATATTATTTATTCCGGGTCTACAAACGTCGAATTTGTTCTTTCAAATAAACATAATTTTCATAAGAACGATAACAGAATAAGCAAAAGGACAAACAGTGTATTTTATTCTTCTCAAACTGATTATTATTGATAAAAATAAATAAAAAAAACATCCCAAATACTATCAATACAACTTATAATAATAATTATTTAGAAAATTATATTTTAAATAACAAGGAAAAAGAGATTATTTTAATTAAGTATATAAATTAATTTGTAACGATATCAACTTTTTTTTACATAGAAAAGAAACTCTAGTATTAGAGTTAACGAACACTTAAGGTGATTTTTTTTATTAAAAAACCTTTGTAACTTTTTTCCACTTATTTATTTTCGACCGGACCGGTTTAACCCTATCACGGGCATCCTCAGACTGGTACAATGAATACTAAATCTATGGTATATATAGCATCGATGTCGGGAGTGAGTTCCTCTCCTTTCTAATATTGTTTTAATTACTTGAAATTGAAACTGTTTACTATTATGTTTTTAAAAACTACTTTCGGGTTGGTTTATTACGCCCTAGAAGGCGGATTATTTCCCTGTGATTTCCGTCTTGTTTGTTAAGATGAATTTTATAGCAGTTTATGTCCTATAGTTACATGAACTACGGATAACCATGTACATTTTTGATGGGTCTTTAAAATATTTTATTATTTTATAATAGGTACATGGTTTCCTTCTTAGAGTTCCCCTTGGATGTCGGCGACAAAAATTCCCAGTTACATTTTATCTTGGTATTTTAAATGTGCTTCCTATTTACATTCATAGTTATATATTATTACTGCATATAAGTAAGGTATCACTATAATGGATATATTTGCGGAGTGTCAGCCTTTTTCTCTAATTGATTAATTTAAAAAAAAAACATTTTAATATGGAAATCCACCATGAATTGACAGTTTCAAAATTAGAAATAACACCTAAGGTATTTAAGTAATAATAATAATTCTGAAATTGCCAATCACATTTTGGTAACCAATCATTCTGTTGAAATAAAAAAAGGTTTAAAAATTTTACGTACAAATACAAGTTTTACAATTAGAGACATTTGAAATTTTCGAAATCAGAAAAAGTGTTAATATTCAATTAAATATAATTAATAATTAAATATCATTTTGAAAATAGATATCTCTTGAATTAATTTTCACATTAGTATTAATAATAAAAATAAATTATTTTTTGATTACTAATGAAAATTTCTTATTCAATGTTTTATAATATTTTTTTATTAACGTTTTTGATTAATTATTACCCGTTTTAATCGATTTTTGTTTATGTTTATAATTTGTCTATTCTTACATTATTGTGTTCTGTGTTTATCATTTGTCTATACTTGACATTATTATTTTTTGGTATTCTGTATATTACTGATGAAGTAAACATAGTTTTTGAAACATGTAGATATGTATTTATTATAAAGTGGTGATTAGAAATTAATTTATTAATTTATATTCAATTAATCATATCACTTCATACGATATTGATATTATCCACACAGAGGCAATTCCCATTTCCCATTTCTTACAATTATTATTTAAACAATCATACGTATACGAAAAAAATCATTTATGTTAAATCCATTTATCGAAAAGATACTTGATTATATAAATGTTTAATTAGTAATTTCCTACTGGTAAAAATGCAATTTATTAGTTTTAGTGACAGAAATACACATTTTTATCATTGAACCAGTAATAATTGACTGTCCTAATTTTATATTTGAATTGTAGTCGCACGTTCAAAATTAATTCTACTGACTATAAATAGACGTAAAATGATTAAAAAATATATTTATTTTCCATGTTCACGAATACCCAAACATCATAAACCGGAGCCATAACATATAAATTATGTTTGTCAACCCTTTGTCAATACATATTTGAATTAGTTTGTTAGTGGGCCATGAGTAAATAATTGAAAATTTTACTTGATCAGCTGAAATCGAATAAAGTAATATTATTTAGAAATGTATTTTTATTTTACATTAATTATTTGACATTTTTACTGTGTCTTGTACTATTTCTTCAACACTAATTTCATATATTATATCGGGCAGACGAGAAGCGCTTTCTCAATTAGATTCAAAGAACATGCACAATGTTATAAAAATAAAAGACCTTTTTCGAAATTCGCAGAACATCTCTTATTCAATAATCACGTCCCACTTAACAATAACGAGCCTAAACCCACACATATAGAAAGAAAGGGTCTTAGATAAAATTTACTATATTAATTGTTTTTGTGTTTAATTCGTAGAACTTCAATTAATTTATTTTTTTAATTTAATGTAAATCAAATTTAATAATGTTATTATTAAGTTCTGCAAGTATTTTTAGTTTTTCAAGTATTATTGTGACAGCTGTTTCTAATGGAAATACGAGCAAATAGATTATAAATGTGAAAACCTCATATAATTCAGAATTTTAATTGTTTTCTAACTAAATCGGTTTTGTCGATAATAAATAAAAAAAAATTTAAAAACAAATTGAAAAGGAGTGGGAGTACTTAAAATCATATAAATAAGTCGTCACAATGTAGATTAACCACATTTTGCAAATGGCCTTAAATGCCGAAACAGTTGTTATAATAATAAAAACTAAAAAATACTTGCAGAACTTAATAATAACATTATTAAATTTGATTTCCATTAATTTTTATTAATAAATTTACTTTAACAATTAGAAATTAATAAATGAACGAATGGTCCTAATAAAACAATAATGAATAAACTAAGGAAATAAATTATTCACCACTTCTCAGTATCAAAACAATATAACTCGTTTAAATAAATTACTTAAGAAAACTTCGCCGTTTAAATAAGGGAAAAATATATTATAAATGTAAAAAAATACAGAGAATACAGAATTTTAATTATTTTCTAACCAAATCGGTTTTACCGATAATAAATTATTATTTTTAAATAGCCGTCCCAATTAGAATTGGGTGCGAAAAAATATACTCGTAAATAAGCCATCGCAATGTGGATTAAACGCAGTTTGAAAATGGCCT
>JAHDVE020008020.1:0-28315 GCA_022606495.2 Halesus radiatus | reverse complement strand
CCCATTTACAAATATTCAATTCACTATTCATACCCTAACTTGAAAAACTATACACGTACCTTCGGTCATAGATAAACGCACGCCACCGGTGTATTTATATATTGCGAACTATCGTTCTGTGAAGGTGTTTTATGGAACAACATACCCAATTTATTATTAGTGACAATTAAAAAAATCTATAACTTCAATAAGTGCCTTTTGTGCTAGTGTAATTTTATGCTTTGTAAAACATAGTACCTATGACTTACCTTAATTCCTAAAGCTGAAGTACTTTCCTTCAAATATCTCTTTCAACACATTCAGTTTCCAGACTTACAAACAGCATTAAATTTTCCCCCTCACCTTTCTATTCCATCGTTTTGCCTTCAAACTGTAAGATGCAAATTCTATGACGATATAAACTTCGATAAAGAAATTCACGGTGGTGTATTTTCACTATTCGGCGAAGAATAAAAACAGTCGGAGCTGAGCAAAGGTAGGTATTGATAAAATATGAAAGTAAACGTTGAATAATTGAACTTTAAATAAGAAATAGTAAAAGCGTGTGCCCAAGTGTCCCATTTATAAGATGAGTAAATTGCTTGGATTCCCAGACATTTTTTAGAACTCTGTGAAAAGATTCTATTTATAAAAAAATACGTTTATTTTAAGTTGCTTGATAAGGTCCGACATTTTTGGTGTACTCGTATACCGGCTACATTAAAGGTCTGTTCTCATCTACCAGTACTACGCATGCCCTACACGTAACATGGCAGGCACGGCACATACGCGAGTACGGCTGTCAACTGAGCGTTAGCGTCCGCCACAACATGTTTAAGGATTTTATAATCCTATTAGACGTGTTTACTATTATTTTATAACCTAAATTCCTTGACCAATTCAATTCAATCCATTTATCGTTATCCATCTTCTCGGTTTTAGCAATATCTGCGTCTAATGACGCCATCTGACGAAGATGGCGGTGGGTGTACCTAACGGTAGGTGTTCATACTAACTGCGCAGGCGCAGACGTCACAAACATCCACCAGCACGTCAACATATCGACCCCTTGAAATAACAAGGTTCCATCTGACACAGCAATGTCATGCGATAATGTGCTCTATAGAAGGTAACTTAAAGACTCATTATCGCATAACATTGCTGTGTCAGATGGAACCTTGTTATTCCTAGGAGTCAATATTCTAAATAGCATTCTCAGCCGGTGCTGACCCGTGCGTGTACGGATACGTTACGCTTACGTACGCTGTAATATGAATGTGTTCATAGGTAATGTAGGCAACTAATGTTGTCGTTTCTGTACTGTACTGTTCTGCATTGCGCGGTGCTGGTAGATGTGAATAAACCTTAATACGATTAGTAACCGACTTTACAAATGCGTTGATCCACCTAGGCGTCGTGGGTTCAATCCTCTGCTAGCCCTCTACCATTGAACAACCAATATTTTCCGCTTATAGTTATGGATGTAGGAACAATTAAAAAAAATTCGGGTTATTAATAACCCGGGAATGTTAGTCTCTCTTTTATAAATATTATTATTTAAAAATATATATATTAGTTATGTTATCGTCTCCCACAAAACAAACTGGCGTTTTTCGTATTTAGCAACTTTACTGGAGTGCCAAAAAACGTGTTTTTTCCGAATTCTAAACATTTAATAAATGAGTTAAAAATTACTTTGTATTCACCACTTTATTAATATACATCTATCAACACATTTTGAAAGCAATGCTTTCTTCATCAGGAATATATAAAATACTATATATTTTACATACATTTTTTCTTATAAATTTTATTGCATGTATCGCTAATTAGGTTTTAATTACGCAATTTATTTTATTCCATTGGCGAAATAATATGTATTAAAATGTATAAAATTCCTGGAAAGTTACTAAATATGAGATACGCTTGTCTAAGTTGTCCCTCCACGAGCTTCAAAGAACCAGAGCTGACTGCTATGGATATGAACACGAAAAACGTTTGTGGTATGTATACGTTTATGTTGTGCCATGTAGAAACAGTCGGGGGGCTTTTAGAATCATTTAATAGTAACTTCGTTATTTTATCTGGTCCTTAAAATGGTTCTGTCCGTGCTTTAGGCGACGTTATATGTATATATATATGTTATGGTTGAGATTTTCACGGGTGTAAGATGTAGAATAATTTTCTCGGTTTACCCGCGTAATGTAGTCCTTAGAAGGACTTTTTAACTCCTGACGTTTCGGACAAATCACATTGTCCATCTTCAGAGGCCTTATGTCTTGAGTTTTGTTTTGAACTGATCGCTTGAGCGTGTCCGTTCAATCCAAAAGTCAAAACCTATGTGGTTGCAAATCATTTTAATTGTCTAGGACGCAGAACGCGTGTAGATAAAGGGGTGGGGGTAGGGGTGGGGCATTTAATAGGCTGTTTACGCATAGTAACCGGGTTATTTTTATTTAAGGAAGTTGAGGGTAATTCTAATAATTTTGGAAGTGATGTTATCGGGGAATTTTGATCGATTATGACTTTCCAAGTGTCGGGAATTCTAATTGAGTCATTTCTAGTATTCATATTGTTTTTATGTTTATGAATTTCGATGGCTTCGTGGTAAATTCGTCTTGTTTCATTGAAAAGGCTGGCTATTGTCGTGGTATTATCAAAATCTATTTTATGACCTTCATTAAGGACGTGTTGTACTAAGGATGACGTTAAGCGTTTATTGGTGACATCTACTTTATGTTCTGCGATTCTACAATCGGATAGAATAGGATATAAAAAAACATAGCTAATGAAGTAAACGTATAGTAGGTTGAGAGTAGCGGTGGCGTGCATTTGTTCATAAGCAAAGTTAGGCTGTGTGTAGTTTTTAAAGTTCGCATATGACTTTTAATATGCGTTAAATATTTGAAACTACCATTTTTATATGTGATAGAGCCTAACGTACGGTTCATTTTTGAGTAACTTACCCGCGACGCGCTGATTCCAATTTTATTTAGCTAGGAATACCATCTTGAGGATGAGGATTTCTATAAAAATTTCAATATATTTGTAGACACTTTATGGCGTGATTATCGATATATTAATAAGAATAGCTTTGTTCACACCATGTTTTTAATATATAAATAAACATGTTTCGAAAGCAAAGGAAAGCAAAAAAAAACAACAAGAGGAAAGCTTTGCTTTCGAAACATGTTGATAATTATATATATAAAAAAGTGATGTAACCAAAGTAATTATTATTAAAAAAATAATTGCAATTTTTTTAATAAGGCGTTAATACGCTTAGAAAACTTTTACACGTTGATACATTCATCTGATAGTTAGTTAAACAAAGGAAAATAATAATATAGTACATAAAATAATAATTAAAGAATAAAACAAGACAGTAGGTACAATATAAGGATGTAGTTAAAGTATAACAAATAACAGTTTTACCTGTGTTGACATTATAACAGCAGGTTTTATAAAGAGTATAGCAAGTGTTTAGTACATAAAATAATAACATTAGTAAGAACTAGAGTTGGTTGCAATTGAAAAGAAGAAATTTGTTAAGTAGAAACATTTTATTAGGATAGAATGATTATGACAATAAAAAACTGCTTAAATTCACGGAAATTTGTTTTGTAACTCCACACAGGAAACCCTGAAGGAAATAATTTCCCTCAAGGCCTATATCATCTTTGGGGATGCTGTGTGGAGGGTCTTTTAGAGGATATTTAGTATAAAGCGCACTTGAGGTGAACCTTAACAAAACTGCGCTATAGAAATTAACTCTTATTATTATTATAGGAAGGAGTGAACTTGGGTCTTGAAGAGACCCATGTTGTATGATGGAGGAAACACAGACCGGCAGATCATTCCACAGCCGAGCTGTTGAAAACAGGAACGATTCGTAGAAGCGACCCGTTTATCAATAATTTATCGTTATTCTAAAACTTTTAATTAACTTTTACGCTCATTTTTCTTAAGGTAGGCACAGCTTTTCAGCATTTATGGACTGCGTGCCACTGGGGAGTAGATTCCTTGGTATTCAGATCATTCACCAGGGGGATTGTCACTGCCACTTAGGGTGATTTTCACATCAGCCTACAGGCAACCACATTATCGCCTTAGATTAGGTACATTCGAAGTGAAATAACACAAAACTGCGCTATATAAATGCTTTGTTATTATTAATTATAGACACATGAGTAAAACCATTTTAAACATTTTAAAATAGCCCAGTACAGAGTTGAATAAGCCGGCGTAATTCTGCATTTCGAGTTCGACAAAAACGAAGGTGCATCTATTTCGCACCAGACTGAATAAATTTCGGTAAAAATGTATTCGAAGCTGCATACCCAGTTCCATCTGGATGGCACATTGCGCCAAACTACAAACACTGTCATTTCGTATTGTTTTTTGTTCGGGTGCGGCGGGACGTGGCACAGGCATGATATGGTCGCAGGCTGAATAATAATATTGTGATTTCGGTTTGTTTGACTATGGCAGGTGTTCGCCACGTGAAAATGTAAGACTCGTCTGATGGCGGAATATTCCGAGTAGCTCCCTACTCTGTGTTGAAGATTCTCTCAGGTTGTCTGGGTGTTGTGATGTTGAATGTTGGGTTACTCTAAGGGTTTGACTGACTGACCACATTATAATGGCTTTGCAGCTATTAGGGGGGAAAGCGAGGCACGTTAAGGGAGGCAAGTTGAGGCTAATTACGACAAGACCTAATTTAGCCAACTCAGTCACTAACCGGTCAAGCTTACTTGCTGTTGGTAGTATTTTACAATTTTCTCATAATTTACGCTCGATTTATTAAAGCCAGGTGCTCCGAACCTTCCTCCATCACTCAGTTCTTATCTCTCCCTCTTTGATCAATATATCCGTTTTGGAAAACTCGATAATATGAACTGTTATTTAAGCTTTCCAGAATAATTTCTAAGTATATTAAATACAATTTTGTTTATAATATTTCCTTAAATTACGGAATCCACTCACAATTCTTAATTCTACGTTCGTACGTTATATACTCTTCCGACTCAAATATTTAATTAATTTGATCGTGTCATGTTTCCCTATGGTGTTCTCAACTTATTCTATCATGGGCATCATATATTTCTTTATATAGCTAATTTTATATACATAATGACCCACAATCCTACTTATCGCATATATAATATGTCAAAAGAAATAGGCGAGAAAATCTGTAGACATTCATTATCGATAATGACGTCTGTGCTAGTAACATCGAATTCTGTCAACAAGATCAACTTTTGTTTGTCTATTTCGACTGCGCATTGTCTTGGGTCTGTTCTATCTGGTATGTTGTCACGAATTGCAGATTAGCCAAGCGACTGTATAGTGTATACAATTATTTGATGCATATAACGGAAAGTCTCTAGTTGCGGCGTGCGAAGTGCCGAACTATTATTTACATATTATTGACATGCAAGTTTACCTCAAATCGTCACCGCTTAGTTCTCAAAAGTATTGTGAACATCTTCCATCTACATATTTGCATAGAATGATGTCAGATTTCTTTAGAAGAATTCGAGCAAACTTTATTCAGACTTAAAATGTATTTATTTTACTCATTACAAATGCTGTTTTCTGACATTCTTCGTAATACTAAGGCTACGTTTACGTAGGTTCATGCATTCTAAAACCCGATGTTTTCTGTTGAATCGTTTTCATCTGCCGACACACATCGTTTCATTGAATGTTCGGTTCGTGACAACGCCACATAGGTAATTGCGACATGCAATTCACCACCAGAAGCAATTCCTGTCACGTTGATCGACTGCCCTTGTGACTTGTGACATATTAAGCGATTGTCAGAAGAAAAAAAAACATTGTTTTATTTTCGATGTATTTTCCGGACTGTTTTCTCAATAATTTACTTACATATTTTAAAGAGGCACATATATATTACCATACGGATTTTGCAGCAGGAAAAGTGTTGACTTCTAAGATTTTTTCCAGAAATTATCTTATTGGGATAACCAATGCGGCACTTTGTTGAAAACTTGAAAAATTGAAAAAAAATCGTCCAAATAACTTCCTATTCCTATGGACATAGATTGAGTTGATCCATATCGATACTCTTTCAGTACTATATCTCATTTTAATTCAAATTCACATCCCCCAAAATAAGCATTGCCTAGCTGTATACCCTTTGTTTTTCACGTAAATAGATGTGTGTTCTATACTCTCCAAGTCTACTGAGTCTTTCATAATTAACACTCAAGAAGAAAGCCTGAACATACATAAACGTAAAAAGTGCGAGTATTGTTGAGTTTATACTCGTACTGAAAGTCGGGAATATCCCTACCGCCCGATCCCTTTGTAAAATATTAACTTGAATCCTCATCCTTATACGTTCCTGTTATCTTCTTGTCTGTCACTCTAGTACCAACTTCGTGCCAGTTTACCGCGTTCGCCCGGTAAATGCATATTTAATATTTACCTAGCAAAGTGCATAGTTCCGTCATAGTGTGGAATTTGCCATGCTGCAATTTTCATGCAGTCTGTTTTCTTGAAAAGCACGTGGCAGACACATCTGTAACTTGGAGTTAACTCGGTTTGTGTGAGAGTAATTGAGGCGAGGTGTGTTCTCAGCAACGAGGTTTGTATTCTTTGTACGGCTGGGTAGACTCCGTTTGAAACTTAACTTTTGTTCTAAAGTCATTGTTGCATTGCATGCTTGGTGATAAAATGTTGTACATAGTTAGCGATTTTCGTGATTATCTAGATCATTAATTATTTATGTTTATATTTCATGAACAGTTACACAGTTAAATTTATTTTGTGTCATTTTTACGGAAGTGTACATATATTTCGTTTGAGATTTTGCCTTTTGTTTTATTACAGTAGGTAGATAATTTTTGCATTGCAAGCTGGGTGGTAAAATGTTGAACATAATATATACATTGATTATAATAATAATAATTGTATTTCTTCTATAGCGCCGTTTTCGTGGGAAAATCACCTCAAGGGCGCTTTACAATTAATTAAATAACATATAAAACCAATACCTTACAGCTAAACTTTATTACTAATGGCTTATAAGTAATTTTTTTTTATTTTCATGAATTTGTATTAGCTCAGTGATTTACAAAAAAAAATAATCGTCTTTAGCTCTCTCAGTTACAAAGGTGGGTGCATACAGTTCGGGAAAACCAGGAATCTCATAAATAATAGATTATTTTGTAATTTTTTGTCAAGTAGTTCAGTAATTCCCAATATTACTTGTACTTACTTTCACACCCTAAGTTCTGCGACAATCGGGTATCCAGGAAACCTGGGAATTATCCATTAAAGGTATGTAGCTAGAATTATTAAAGGTAATGTCAAGGGGTGTGAGATTTTTTAAGGATATTTGGGAATCCTAATTTTGAAATAATTTCATCCCTCTCTGTAAAGCCTAAGCATATCAATTGAAATAACGATTTAACGTTTTTTTTTCTTTTTACAGATACTTAGTTTTTCGTCTAAAATTCTACTTTATTAATTCTTCTTAACTTATTCAAAAATATCCCAAATATTAAAATTCATTAATTTTTTTCAAGAAGGTACCTACTTAGGTAGAGAGCAGAAGCCCTTAAATCAATAAAAATATCTTTGAAGAGTTTTAACAAAACGGTGCTCTGAAAAACCTGATATCATTAGCGATTTTTTAAATATCTTATTCTATGGCTTTCCTGGTTTATTTAATTCAATCTGCCTCATCTATTTTATTCCACTAATGGAGTTGTAATTTCGATTTATTTAAGTAAACATGGGGATAAACTCTGTGCTTTCGAATAATAGATCCATTTAATTCTACTAGGAATCGAACCCGAAACGCCTTTTGAAATTGACCGATAATATTACCGCAGTCAGTAGTGCCACATGTCATTAGTAAATAAAAGTAGTCTATTATATCAGACAGGGGGGGTTATTATTGAAATGAATAATTTTTTTATTTCGTTTCATCATACTTCTGATAATTATGTACCTATTTCGTTAAATAATTGCGTTTTAATTACACCTTCGTCATCTGTGAAGCATTGAATTGGTATAGAGTATTAGAAATAAATTCCGCATTTCGGAATCAATTGAAGCTTCTAACAAGATGACTAATAAAATTAAGATTGCGATGACTCAGAATTGCGTCACTCCCAAACTCCTGTAATAACTGTACTTTCTTTACTGCCTTTGTTGACCGTACATAATCGAGCCGTCGTAAAGTCTTCTTGATGCCGCTATAAATATTACGAAAGGCTGTATTTTAAAGACACCGCTGCGAATTGAATACTCCGAGTGCGTTGAACAGCCATCTTTGATTCTGCGAATCTCAGGAGTTGAATTCCAGAGGATTTCAGGTTTATGACTTTTGGCGTATCTCACCTCTCTGAACCTGTATGGGGGTATGCATACAGCCTCTTTAAGATTGGGCTGGTTCAACTTGTAACCGAGGTTTATCAGTTCTCCACACTAACAACCATTTAAAAAATATGTGTATTTAAAAATATTTCTTTATTCAATATACATACGATACGTATTTCCCCTTACTTATTAACGCGGTTTAAATATTACAATATGCTTAAGGTCGGAATAGTCAAGAACTTCTTTATTACCACGGCGAAGGTATAGTTAAACTGGCCTTACACCGGGCTAATCCAAGCTTAACTACACCAGCCCCGAATAGGCGCGTAAGAATCTAATAAGTAAAACTCATTGTATATTAAGTAGTTTATTGCAGGTGTTCGAACACTTAGCACCAGACTAGGAAGATGCCTGTGTAATTCTTATAGAGCATTATGAACTTTTGACATTAAATCAACGATTATAACGAAAAATTTGTAAAAAAAATCCTCTGCTATCCTAACTAATCTATTTACCTATATAAATAAAAGCGTCTATTTGTGTGTTTTTATACAAATCTACAGTTTTATTCCGACCTTAATGAAATTTTACATACTTGATCTTCAAACCAAGAGGGAGATCACTGTCTACATGAAATTTCTAAAAAACATCCCCACCCCCCTTATCCACCCGTTAAAGCAGAATTTTGGTACTTGATGAAATTTTGCATACTTGACGTTCAAAATAAGAAGAAAATTACTGGGTAAGGGCGGGGGTAACACATCACAACTTAGAATCTTTACTCCAAACCATTCATAACCCCGGCAACGCCAGGTACTTCAGCTAGTATATATATATATATGTAAATTTCCTCGTTTTAATTTCTAATTTAGTTTCTCTTCCCCGCTACTTTCGAAAGCCGACTGATTCACCCTTTTTATTTGTTTAACTTATGCTTAGTTTTAAATGATAAAACATGGTTCAAAATGATAATTGTAGTTTGGGTTAAATATACATTTGATTCAGCCACGGGTTATAAGTTAAAACAGCCCGACCTAAGTCTAACCTAACCTAACTTGACCCGGGATGCAGTGATGAATCTGCTGTGCATACAGTCCCTCCAATTTCCGTTAAACTGATGCCGTGTTAGTGAATGCACTGAGCACACAGTTCCTCGAATGCATCAGACATTAATTATCTCCCCAGATTCATCCCGAGACATACTACTGCTCTTTGCATTCCAGACCTCTTCTGGTGCTCGCGATGATGATGACCCATCACGGAATTCGCCCGGAACAAAGGAACGGCAGATAAGATTCCGCGCACTATGCATTCTATAGAATATCGTACCTCCACGATGATTCCGTCGAAGTTGCTTTGGTATTCATACTCACTACCTTCAATTTCACACTAAACTACGGATTCAATCAGCATTTTAATCAGGCGTGGCCGAGATTGAAAACAAAAGTTTGAAACATCTAGAACGTTTTTCAGGCATTCACAAAATTGAACACTTTTTTTAACCGTTTTTTTTATTTATAAATGATATAATATTTCAAAAAATATATTTTCAATACTTCTGTAAATTACTTTAATCGATCGAAGATAGGTAAAATACAGGTATTTTTATTATGTAGATCAGATGTAACCCTTTGTTTGCAGGTAGGTACATCTCCGTAGGGCCAATCGCCCTCGTATATCAATTCAAAATAGAGTTCTTTTAGTAAGTAGATATCACTCCATTGTATTTCAACCTCTGAATTGATACATTATACACCGCGGTGCGCCTAGACCATGAATCCTGATTTATCCACAGAATCTAGGATCCATTTTTTTGTAGAACCCTTTCAGATAAAAAAAGCGTAAAGGAGTATTTTTCTCTGATGTATGGGCGGGTATTCTATTCTATCTTAATATCCTTAAATGTTTATCCCGCAAGAATTTGAAATGAAGTTATTCCGTAGATGTTTTATTCAAGCATGGGCAGAGGTAGGCTTTCGGGAATTTTTATGACTGTTTAAACTGTTTTTATATGATCATTATAATAATACAAGTTTTATCGCGAAGATTTTTTGTTGGTGAGATTTATGTTTGCGGAGCGAATATAAAATACCCCTTTATTACTCGCCTATTTGTATCTTCGGCATAAAGCGGGCAAATTACGTAGATATTAATATAAGTTTTAATGTGCATATTTGGAAACTCGTTACTGTATACAAACCAAAATAACAAAAAAATATATTAGGGGTGTAATTAATATAAGAACTCCAACCACTCTGTTCGGACTCGGTACTCAAAATGGTTTTAATAGCTTGCTTTATATCTAAACCAAATTACTCGCGAAAACTGAAAACCATAAACTTTGTCAATTTGGAGTACTTATTAAATATTCATAAATTTAACCAACCTCGTGTCAATGCCATTCTTGTTGTAAAATGTTTTGTATCGCTTTAACTCGGGGTTATAAAATAATCAAGGGAGGTTTTTAAGGACCCGTGGAGTGGACCCGGGGAAGGTGCCTTTGAAAACTTAATTAACTAGAACACCTGCTATTCCTTTACCCTTGCCAGGTATAAGTCCTATCGAAGAAATACCCTCCGGCCGGGTTAATAAGGACCTACCCTATTGAAATCGCCTTACCTTTGATATTTTTTGTTTGGAGGCTTGCGTAATAGAAAAAATGGTTTTGTATTCGGGTTGTATAATAGCTAATTATTACCTTTGTTCGTAGATTCCGCTGATCTTTTTTAATGTCTTAATTAACTTTCTACATATCTGGACTTTTGGGGTGAAATTTGAATAAAATTGAGAAATTATTTAACGTTTTACCTGAAGCAGTTTGTTGTTAATTTACAGTATAAAGTTACGAAAGCTTTTAGTTATAATTCGACGGGTAACTTTTCGGATCCTTTTCCAATCAGGTAGGTACTTACCGGGTTTATGTTTACCTATGTAATATAAACCCAATCACCTTCAGTAATAATACAAATATAGTGGACACTAAATCAACTGATACCGTTGTTTATCTAACAATAATTAAATTTCAATAGACATATCAAATAGAAGGTAAATATTAATTTTCCCAAAAGGGTTATTCGTGGGATACTATGAAAGTCTGATACAACAAAATGTCCTCTCTCGTGTTTCTCTGTTTTTAGTTTGCCTAACGATACTATAATAGCAAAAGTTTATTTTATTTTATTTGCAGTGAGTTTGATTTTGTCACTGTATAAATGAATATAGTTTTTGAGCCCCCCACTAGACTGTTACGTGTCGAGAAAAATTACTGTTAATTCAATTCATTTGTGTTTTTCATTCATTTGGGTCAGTTCACCATACTTATTATTTTAAATACTTAATTAAATAAAGAGATAAGCCATTACACATGTATTAATATCGATTTTACCGAAAGAGAAAAAAAACTCTCGGAAGGACTAAGGTCTAACGTCATGATATCTACACCGCTCTTTCAGTGTGAAATTTATTTTTCTTATTTTTTTCGGCGTTCACTATATAGCAATTTCTAGACATTTTGTTTGGAAGTTTTATTTACTATGTACTTTTGCTATTTTTTATTTATTAAATTCGCTACCGGTTTCGACACAACCGTGCCATTCACTAGCGTTCTAAAAACTAACTTAAATTGAACAAGTACAGAAACAAAAATTAGTCACCATTAGGTGAGGGTTGTGGGAGTGGTGATTTGGAGGGGGTGAGAGGTGGGAGGAGTCAAAGTTAAGCGAAAGGTAGCGAATTTAATATATCAAAAATAGCAAAAGTACATAGTAAATAAAACTTCCAAACGAAATAAAATTTATTTATTTACTTATTGTATAATATACGCCCTATATGGGCTTTTTCATATAAAGTTAGTTAGAATAAACAGGTGAAAAACATATCACAGTAGGTTCATAGACAATAAATCGAACAAATACAGAAATAACATAGTATAAGTACCATTCTAAGCAATAAGTTCCACAGGCGAATAATCAAAACATACCTCACATTCACTGTTACTTATACTCTAGACACATATATTAATAATTATTGAGGATGTATGCAATAATCGTTTGTTTGTATTTGTATTCTGAGCAGTTGAAAATGTCTACTATATCTGAATATGTATTACCTTCTGTGTGGAGTCGAGGTACCAATGAATATTTGAATGACTCAGTCCTGAAATTATTGTTACAGTTGAACAAAATTTTAGATCGAGTAGTTCTAGTTGGAATATTAGATGTAATTAAGCTGACGATATAAGCGCTATCTATAAAACCATTTTTGTTAAGAAAAAACTTTAAAGAAATTCTAGTTAACGCAATTTTTTTCAGCTCGCAGAAGCATTTCCGTCATGAACTATGAAGCTATAATCGACTTCCATTCATCTGTCAAACAAATGACAAGAAAACGCGTTACCATGATTAAATTCAATTTAAAAGTTGAAATTGAAATATCGAAGAATATTATAGATATAGGCATTCCGATGATGCATGTTTCTATGCTCTCCCTCTTTTTCATAGATATTTCATGCGACGAAATAAGAGGTAAAAACGGACTTCTCAGCGGCAAAACTTGATGTTACACCTCAATATTGTCAGAGCAGTATAATAATAACACACCTACTTTTAAGTTCCACGCACACAATGCATCATAACAAGTATACCAGCCGTTTATACTACGAGACGGTACCTGTTTTCCTACGTAAATTAAATTACTCCTCTGACTTGGATGATCATTCATATTTAATCACTCAATATCCTTACAAAGAAAAGCGCATCAATATTAATAATTATTCAAAGGAGTGGTACGTAGAGTCTTCCCGATCCCCTGAGATGTTACCGTCTTAATTTGGTTTACGGGGAGGGATACAGGTACCAGGTACAAAGAGAGCAGGAGACGTGGCAGGTAGATAGATTCCTTATTGAACCTGCTCAGTGGGAGGCGGTCCTATGAAGATGTTTGGGGAATATACACATTAGGGAAAGGGGATGATGTCTTTATTATTGATATGCTGCGAAGGAACAGCCACAGTGGTTAGGGTGTTACCTACTTTTTTGGTCTCAGCATCTTTGTGCTTTGTTCAAATGCAAGATATGATAATGCTATGATTATATATTTGAAGTACATATTTTGAAAACTAACATTTTGAAACCTATTATTCGTTATGGAATTCATTGTAATCTTATGCGTAATAAAAGATGTAAAGGTTAAAATCTAATCAATTAAAGTAAAATCCGGTCTGCTAACAAAACAAATAAAATGGTTAATTTTATAACTTCATTTTTCTTCTTTTTTTTATTGAAAATTTTTTAATAGATAATAACAATTGGAAAATTTGGATAGCGTCGCTTTTATGAAAAATCACTTCAGGAACGCTTTACGTACAAGAATTACTTCATATTATCTATCTAATAGGATATTTTCACATACTATGGATACCATTGAAAATGTAACCTCACAACATGCCCCAATTGCAGATGACGTAGTTCCACAAACTCTGGATATTCACATAAAAAATGAAGCTTCCAGTAATTCTCTTCTGAGGGTTTTTTTAGAACTGATTTCACACGCTATATCAGGGGGAAAATTTGAGTTTTAGTACTTAGATAATATTTGACCACCGTCTGGAGGAGTCGTGTGGAACAAGGGTTGGTTTGGGGTGTGAGGGTTGGGATAGGAGCGAGGCTTGCGGCTTGTGGTTTATGGTGCGGAGGCAGGTGGCAGGTATATGGGGATGATTATTATGCAATCTACTTGTCTTTGGGTACAATTCTTATTCTAAGGCTCTGTTTCAGAATAGGTACATTCGTTTGCTTATTTACTTCAATACATACTTAGGTATCTTGAGACATACTGCGGTTAAGGCGATGAAATGGAAAGTAATGCAAAATTGTGTTTTCGGTTTGAGAATTTGATGGCCTAAAAATATCATAAATCATTTATTTAAATAATGCAAGTAGACCACACCTTGGCCTTTCGTATAACTGTCCAATTTTTTAGTGTCTTTTTATAAGCCTAGAAAAAAATAAAGTATCAAACCTAAAAAAATAAATCTCCCACTCATGAACCCTTTTTTCCGATATTGTCATATTGTTCATTGTGGCAATTTAAGTTTTTTAGAATATGACCGTTAAACATTTTAATATTTATGCCTGAGCTTCACAAATTAAAATAAAAAATGCGTTCTGGTGACGTTTTTTTGCGTAAATCAAAACGTGCGGCCGATGTTAAGCGGGAATTTTGACCTTGTCACCACCTGCCTAAGGAGCGCGGGATTTCGTTGGAATTTCAGTGGATGGCCTAAAATCCATTTTAAGGCGATGCAATGGGAAGTAATGCAAAATCGTTTGTTTTCGGTTTGAGAATTTGTTGGCCTAGAAATATCATAGGTGATTGAATTAAATACTGCAAGTAGATCACACCTTGGCCTTTCATTTAACCGTGCACTTTTTTTGGTATGTTTTTTTATTAGCTTAGAAAAAAAAAAGTATGAGACATTAAAAAAATGTTTAAAGCGCAAAATCTCCTACTTATGAACTCTTTTTCCCATATTTTCGTATTGTTCATTGTGATAAATCAAGTTTTTTAGAATATGACCGTAAAACATTTTAATAATTATGTCTGAGCTTTACAGAATAGAATAAAACACGCATTTTGTTGATGTTTTTTTTGCCGAAATCGAAACATGCGGCTGATGTACAGCGGGATTTTGAACCTTGTCGCCACCTGCATAAGGAGCGCGTGATTTCATTAAAATTTTTGCCGATGGATTGCCTTAAACTCTCTCTCTTTCTCACAAATTAAGTAGGTATTTATTTTTTTGCTTATTTCACATCTACCTCACGACATGTACCAATAATCACTACACAGTATGAAGAGTGATAGTACGCACAATATTTGTTAGAGATGTGTATGTACACATAAATAACAAATATAAAGCAACAATTGTGAAGTATAAAAAGGTATACAAAATCAAGATAAGTACCGATAAGTAGGGACAAAGATGAAAAATAATAAATTTAATGATGAATACTTGGAGCAGGTCGATGAGTTTGTGTATTTGGGAAGTATGTTTACGAGAGATGGAAAGACTGATAGGGATATTGAAAGAAGGGTGAATGCAGGAAACTCCATTGACGGAGGACTGAACGCGGTTGGCGCAAACAAAAAGTTGTCAAAAGAAGCGAAGCTAACAGTCCACATTGGACTGCTGATACCCACCCTTATGTATGGCAGTGAGGCATAGAACTGGCAGAGGAAGGATGAAAGTAGACTGAATGCTGTAGAAATGAGATCTCTGAGATGAATGTGTGGTAAAACCATGTATGATCGCGTGAAAAATGTTGAGATTCGTAAAGAATGCAAGGTTGATGTAAGCGTAGTGAGCAAGATTAAGAAATGAACGCATGGGCATGAATAGCGAATGAACGAAGAAAGGAGTGTAAGGAGAATATATGACTCGAATTTGAATGGAAGAAAAAACCGGGGACGTCCGAGGAAGACATGGCACGATCAAGTGAATCAAATACTTGAGTCGAGCCATGTTAGAAGTCGGAATTACCGAAGAGAATTTATGAGACGTTGTATAAAAGTGAATGAAGCGAGAAGTGTATGCCGAGATAGATTTGTTTGGCGGTCCGTCCTCTCTAAACGGCGTGATGGTTAGTTAGTTGTTTACTTACTTAGTTAGTTAAATAACCGGGAGAATCGTATATAATATTGTGGGATTAATGACAGTGCGATACGATGAATTTATACACTGCGGGGAATTCGATAATGCAGGAGCAATGATGTCAGTGGACGACACGCTGAAGTGCTCCTTCCGGATCCTGAAGCCGGCTGACAAGCGCATGGCGTACGTGCAGACCAACACCAACCGTCCCGTCACGCCGCCCAGGGGCGTCACCAAGACAAAGAAGATTTTGAGGGCCCTATGGATCAACCCCACCGGCCACCATCCTCCCCCGCCGCTCCACCCTTTTAAGAGTATTCTGTGTTATTTATCCTAAAAAATATGGATAATAATTCTTTGTCTTAGCTTAAATACATTCTTGAATATAATGGAAACAATCACTCTATCATTTGTATTAGCGTCTTGCAATATATCGTAAGGAATAAATACAGTTAGCTTTTTTTTTCAGTTGTGATGATAGCCTGTCCTAAAAGAGAAAATAAATTAAAAAATATAATAATTATAAAATTCGTAGAATAGACGTAATATAACAATAGGAAGTAATATTTGTACAGCGCCCCTGAGGTGATTTCTCACAAAAGCGGCGCTATAGAAATGGTCCGATTATTATTATTATTATTGTATGTATTTTTAAATGATTGATATCGGCGTGTACCTATGAATTACTATAAGTAGGTTACAATAGACGAAAAGTGCCAAAATCATATATTTTAACGTGGTTGTTATATCGATGAACAGAAAGAGGGTTTACAATGGAGCCCTCAGAGATGGGAACTTTTTTTTGCCCGGGGCCAGTGGGAACTTGATAGGTATCCCCGATTGGTGGGGTAGGTAGTAAGGCCGATTGAAGTTGGGAGAGGTAGTAGATGGAAAGAGGGAGGTTTGGACGTATCTGGCTATTTGCCACTCTGGTAAAAAATTATAATTTTCTTTTTGTAAAAAAACTATAAATTCTTGAATATTATAAATATTCTAAATGACGATGAAAGCATCGCTTTCGAAAACGATATAAAGTGGTGAATACGAAGTATATTTTTTAATTAATTTATTAATAATGACGCCACAAAGTGAATACCAATCGTTTGAAGAAATTATAACCATAAATTCACTCACAGCCTTTTTAAAATTATCTTAAAAACACTTAGACATCATACATACAACTATTTAGGCACGTGACAGAAAATGTGTTCCAACCGAGCTCTCAGTGGCAGGACCACATTAATCTCCCGTTCTCATAAACATACTTCCTCGGTCGATACCAAATCGATATGCATGTAATTTACTTCCCGCTGTTAACCAAAATCTCTTTAATGTTCGATCTTTTCGAACACTGCATCACGTTATTAGCCATATGCCTTAGGCCCCTCATTAGAAATACGATCTAAATTGGTCCGTAAGGCGATTGGAATTTCTCGTATACGTGTTATATAATGTGGATATAAATTCAAGATAGACAGATCATCGTTTATCTCCGCTACTGTCAAGGCATACCCACGCACTTTTATTTAACTACATATTAGAAATCTTCTCCGTAATGTCCGACATCCACTAATAAAATATTCCGTGTATAAATAGTACAGCTTCCTTTATGTTCAACAACCTGTAGGTCTCATTAGATGGGTTTGTTTATTAGCTCTCTGTTGTTAATTATAATCTATAAATTCAAAGTTATCTGCCTAAAGGCTGGATATTTAGGCGAGGATATAAAGCTTCATAAAAAAGTATTTTCAGACGAACACATAATGAAACATTCTATCTCCGAATCAGCGTTTTCGAGTTACAAACAAAAACGTACATTTATTTCATCGCCCATGTCACAAACACATAATGTGCTTCTGTTACATATAATATTTGAATTGTAAGTATGAATCTAACAATGGATACGGCAGGGGTGCCCATACTCATACTTAAGGTGATTGCCCTTGAGGTGATTTTTCACAAAGACGGCGCTGTGCAACTCATACAATTATTATAATTATTATTATTATTATGGAGATGTACATTCAAATAATTAGGAGCCAAGCGATCCACTACTCACTAAAGCTTGACACACTTAACTCTGCAAGCGGTTAAAGGTGAAACTTGATGCACTTTTAAATCAATGTTTCCCAAACGTATTTGGTTCACCGCCCAGTTTTCAGGAAGGTACATATTTTCAACGTACTAACTCCGTACGCAGACGGCATAAGGTTGAAAATCGCATTTCGAAAATCGTCGATTGCCATCTGTTTTGATTTATCAAAAAAAAAACATCGCCAAAATGAATCTTTTATTTAATTTTGAGTATTTCAGGCACAAATATTATAATGTTTTTTTGCCATGTTATAAAAAAGACATAATTTGCCTTATAATTATAATTCACAAAATCCGAAAATTTATATATATATATATAACACTCTGGTTAGCCACAGATTGCATATTCAAAAGAAGAAGGTGTTTTTGGGTAGAATATTTTCAAAAAGGAAAACACGAGTAGGTAACTACTTAAGAACTTTATGATTTAGATATATTTTGAAAAAAATAAACGTTTGAAATGAAATAATGTAATCAAATGAATGTTTCTTTATTTGGAGATAGTTACTTTCGCTGTCGAATCAATTATGGCACCCTAATAATATGTGAAAAATCCCGAGCAAGTCCGGGTACACATCAGCTAGTATTTAATAATTTTTAGTTGATGTTATTTATATACTACATACGATCACGTCGAATTCAAGTTCTGCGCAATGAACAATGTGTATGTACGTAAATATGTTTGTACGTTTTTTTTCAATATAAATGATTATTTTTATATTGCACTGCACGGGATTATGTAAATTAAGAGTTGGCCGTGAATCCGCGGAAGCGGTAGCGGGAACAGGAACATAATACTATTTGCATTAAAAGTGTATCGCTTCTTTGATCGTCTTGTTGGCCTTCTTAGACTTAAATTATCTAGTAGGTATAGAGGAGTAGGTACAACTCACCGCACGGAATTCGTTATCAGTATGTATACATATCTGCTGGCGGATAAATGAAGCAATTGAGTATTCCCATGACTAATACGATTTTATGAATTAATTTATTACGTTTTTACAGTCCGCTGCATTTCTTGTTGCTTTTGAAGTATTTTTGTCTTTACTTGTTATATTAGTAATACGTATTTTGTAGTTCGAGTATATTATTCCATAAATTAAATAAGACATTTTTTATATACTTATGTGGTACAGTAGGTTTCTATGGTGTGTTCCCGATGAGATCCTTGCGGAATACGAGTGGTTTCTGTCGCGGAAATCATTGTCCGAGCTACCGAATCGGAAGAAAGTTGCTACAGGGTGCTCGTAAAGAGAATGTTTTCCATTTTTAATTATTTTCATGTTTATTTTCCATTATTCTTCTGATGCAAATTGATTTGATTTTAATCGTATAAAGCCCATCAAATTTGTTCATTAACATTCAGTTTGCATGAAAAAAAACTCTGAAGGATATTATTTCAATTCCCTGGAATGTGCTGTCAGTCGACTGATCTTTGAATGACCTTTTTTATATTTATCTTTCGTAACACTGTTTTGGCTCCTATATAATTATAATTACATACGTACTATTATTATTTTAGATATTATAGTTGTAGTATTTGGGAAGCCGAAAATTTTTATATTTGAAAGCTGAAAGTTTTTAAATTAAAATTAATAAAAATTTAAAAAAACATAATTATTAATAAATATTTTTTTTAATTTGAGAATTGAGCCCGGATCGACTGCTAGGAAGGCATCTATGCTGACCATTACATTGGTGGTGTAATGATCAGCATAGATGCATACTTTAAGAACTACGACATACGAGTACATGCTGTAGGTATTGAACATGAGAACAATTTTTTTTTTATGTTAGAATTAGAATGTCACGTGTTACGTACTCACATCATGACCGAAATGTTTACTTATCTTTAATCAAAAAAGTGCTTATTTTTCGGATAGAATGTATGTTTCGAATTTTTTCTATAATATAACTAACTAACTAACTAACTAACCATCACGCCGTTTCCCCGCAGGGGTAGGCAGAGAGGACGGACCACCAAACAACTCGATCTTGGCATACACTTCTTGCTTCATTCACATTCATACAACGCCTCATACATTCTCTTCTGGTATTCCGACTTCTGACATGGCCCGGCTCAAGTATTTGATTCACTTGATCGTGCCATGTCTTCCTCGGGCGTCCCCGGCTTCTTCTTCCATTCACATTCGCGTCATATTCTCCTTACACTCCTTTCTTCGTTCATTCGCTCTACATGCCCAAACCATCTAAGGGTCCCTTTCTTAATCTTGCTCACTACGCTTACATCAGCCTTGCATTCTTTACGAATCTCAGCATTTTTCACTCGATCATACATGGTTTTACCACACATTCGTCTCAGAGATCTCATTTCTACAGCATTCAGTCTACTTTCATCCTTCCTCTGCCAGTTCCATGCCTCACTGCCATACATCAAGGTTGGTATCAGCACTCCATTGTGGACTGCTAGCTTCGCTTCCATGGACAACTTTGTTTGCGCCAACCGCGTTCAGTCCTCCGTTAATGGAGTTTCCTGCATTCACCCTTCTTTCAATATCCCTATCAGTCTTTCCATCTCTCGTAAACATACTTCCCAAATACACAAACTCATCAACCTGCTCCAAGTATTCATCATTCACAACTATATTGCATACTGTTTTCGTACTCTCTTTCAAACACCATGACTTTGGACTTATTTACATTCATCATTAGCTCATTCTTCATACATACTTCGTTCATCCTAGATACGAGGGACTGTAGATCTTCCATACTGTTAGCAATCAGCACCGCATCATCAGCATACAACACACAACATACTTGCAGACTACTCATTCTCGCGCCCAGGCCCACCTCTTTCAATTCTTGCATACAATTATCCATGTATAGATTGAATAACCACGGTGACATTACGCAGCCTTGCTTAACACCTTTTGTGATGTCAAACCACCCCGTAAAATCACCGCTTGCCCTAACACATGCAACGCTCCCCTCGTACAGCGATGCGATTGCCTGTATAAGATTTGTATTCACACCATACTTAAACAACACCTTCCATAACTTTTTTCTGTCAACTCTGTCGTATGCTTTTTGTAGATCTACAAAAGCACAGAAAAGTTTCTGTTTTTTTGCCAGAAACTTCTCTGTGAGCATACGCAACGAGAAAATCTGATCCATGCTCCCCCTTCCACTCATAAATGCGCCTTCCACATCCCATATTTTATCCTTTGTTTTTATTGGTACCCTTTCAATCAATATCCTACCATACAGCTTACCAACTGAACTTAATATCATATATCGTAATATATAAATATATTAATATCATATATCATAATACTATAATATCACAATCGGTAACTTGTTCGATGCCACTACCTTTTGTTCTTAGAGATAACAATAATTGGAACTAAACCACGTCATGCCAATAGTTCTTTTTTATTTCGACCTACCTGACACATCAAATTGTGGTAAATATGACAGCCGAAAATATCCATACTTATGATACCCATCTTCTACCGAACCGATTATACTCACGGATAGCAGATGATTTAGTCGTATATATATTAAACTTAATATTGCATTTCGTCTTCTTCACGTCGACTGGGTCCAACGTTTATATTGTATTCTATAACATTTTATGTAGGTCCAACATATCTCCATTTAATAATATTCAACTAAGCCGCATTGGTAATGTAGGTAGTTATATTTTAACATCCCTATATGGAAAGCTCATAAGGTTTATCGGTAGAAACCTAGAGCCATTAATATAAAACACTCAAGGTGGGACTAACGTACCAATTCTGCAACCTTTTGTAATATTGAGCTAATGTGTACCCGGCTTTGGAATAAAGTTATGAGGTTGTGAATTCTTGCTTGTCATTATGGTGCCATAATTGATTTGACAGCGAAAATAACTATCTCCAAATAAATAAACATTCATTTGAATATTTTATTTCATTCAAAACGTTTATTTTTCAAAATATATCTAAATCATAAAGTTCTTAAGTAGGTACTTCCTTGTGTTTTCCATTTTGAAAATATTCTACCGCAAAAAAAATCTTCTTCTTTTGAGTATGCAATCTGTGGCTAACCAAAGTGTTATATCTATGAGCCAACCTAAATAAAACATGGCGGGTTCAATGTTTTTCGTACTAATTTTAAAACGTTATAGCAACAGTTTTACATATTGTATTTCAAATTACGTTTTAAACCTTCCCGGCACTAATAAAAACAAACTGCTATTTTCAGCGAAACCGGTCCAGTGATTTTCGAGAACGTCGAGGACAAACAAACTTGCATTGATTTATATATATATATATATATATATATATATATAGATTGTAAACTTCATCACAACGACTTACCGATACCCTTTTATAACATGTTCTTCCGTTTAATCTATCGAATCTAACCTAACGATGACGAATCAATTATCTATTGCCTTGTAGTATTTTGATTGAATTTCATAATTGTCTTTTAATGAAATTACAAAATCATCGCCAATATTAATAACTGCCAGTAGATAAAAAATATGTAAACAAATTAAAAACTTACATTTTAGTGTGTTACGAGGAAAACTTTTACTTTAAAGATAGTTTCCTTTCTAATTGGCGTAACTGCAATACATATTTAGTTAAAATCTTTAATTATTCTAAATAACAATCACTATTGTTACACTACTTTTTATCCACTCGATGTATAGTATGAAATTTTGTGTAACTTCATTTCTACCCTTAAAAATATCTATTATTTATTCTTAAAAACTTGACATTAAAGTATTCAACTTGTCAATATATGTAGTTTGTTTTTTAATCGAAGGGCCAATCTTGTGCACTTTATATCAAAGCTTAGCCTCATGTCTGCCCAAAATAATACGCATGACCGGTGGACCGCCATAAACTTTATAATGTCCGACAAATAATGATAAGGGAGAGAGGCCTTCCTTGATTCCCAGATCCCAGCCCACTGGAGCTCTAGGGGATGCTTAGGATGCGCGTACTTCGTTATTTATTCATAGCTTGGTAGTTAATATTAATCGCACAACTTAGGTTTAATGCGAAATGCTCAAAAAATACTTTGCAAATATGCGTTCAAAATGTATAAACAACGGATATAAATTGCATTCAACGATCACAAAAAATACTTAAGTTGATCCACTTCCAAAATTCGAACTAAATCATGCACTCCTTATGCAGGAGGCGAAAAGGTTGAAATTCCCGCTTAACACTGGCCGCACTAGATTTACGCAAAAAAAAACAAAGCTTACATGTAATGATTAAAATGTCCATATTCCAAGAAACTTAATTTACGACAATATCGGAAAAAGGGTTCGTAAGTAGGAGATTTTGCACTTTAAACATTTTTTTTAGGTTCGATACTTTATTTTTATCTAGACTTACAAGCCAAGGTGTGTTCTGCTTGCGGTATTTAATTAAACCATTTATGGTATTTCTAGGCCATAAAATGTTCAAATAAAAAACACACGAATTTGCGTTACTTCCCATTGCATCGCCATAACGCTACGCGCTCACATATGGCGTTAATTTGGATATTTTAGAAAAAAACACTTATAACACGTAATGCTTTTATATATTGAGATGAAGTTGAAATTGTCCAAAGAAGCGAAGCTAGCAGTCAACAATGGACTACTGATACCAACCCTGATGTATGGCAGTGAGACATGGAACTGGCAGAGGAAGGATGAAAGTAGACTGAAAGCTTTAAAATTGAGACCCCGAGGCGTATGTGTTTCAAAACTACGTATGATCGTGTGAAAATTTTTGGGTTTCGCAAAGAATGCAAGGCTGATAATAAGCGTAATGAGTAAGATTAAGACAGGGGCCCTTTGATGATTTGGGCATGTAGAGCGGATGAACGAAGAAAGGAGTTTAAGGAAAATATACGACCCAAATGTGAATGGAAAACGAAACCGGGGAGGCCCGAGGAAAACATGGCACGATCAGGTGAACCAAATACTTGAGTCGGGCAATCTCAAGAGTCAGAATAACAGAAGAGGATGTATGAGACGTTGTATGAATGTGAATGAAGCAAGGAGTGTGTGCCAAAACCGAGTTGTTTGGCGGTCCGTCCTTTCCGCCTACCCCTGCAAGGAAATGGCGTGATGGTTAGTTAGTTAGAGATGAATTGTTTGCTGGTGGGTGTACATACATAATGTGAATTGGAATCAATTATTATTTTACGTTTAAGGCTGATTTATTTCAAGAAACTTATAAAAATACTGCGTGTGTTAGTGTCACAATATAATATTATGTTTCGAATGCCCTTAAGCGAAATAATAATTGTGTTAATAATTTACCCAGAGTTGTAAATACTTTCAGTATCGCCCTGGTGAAAGACTAACCATTCAAAATCTCTCCCCACTACCTTCAGCCGCACAACATACCTTAATTGGAGATGCCATAGTCCCACTGGTTCCAGACTGTTGGGACAATTATGTTTTCACAGCTATGTTTTATCTCAAAGTCTTACAAAACAAAGTATTACGTTTGATTGTAACCTAACCTAACCTGACCAACCGTATTTGTGAGATAGGATGTCACACTTTTCTACACTACTTGTCCAAGTGACTCACTCACACTGACACCAGTATTTAAATGGGTCTTTTTTAAAAAAATATTTACATAACGACCTATCATCGATGCAGCCCCCTCCCCACATTGTAGTGTTGTGTTAATATATTGTAGATGTTGTTTTAATTAATTTTATTTTGCTCTCGTAATACAACCCCGAGTACCCAATTAAAATGTCGCACGGAAATTTATGGAAATAAAAGCAGTGATTATATAAGCAGTTAATTTAAAATATTTGATATTAGTGATAACGCTGACATAATTATTAATTAATATAATCTTTCCTGCACTAGCGCACAAGTGTGTCGATCTACCGCTGTACGAGTATATACAAAAAGTCACAAACTTTTCACAGTCCGCGACATTGTAATTAACTAAATGTATCAAAAACTCTCTATTCCTAAAATTCCCAAAGGAGTTGGTGGTGTAGTGGTCAGAATAGTTGCTTTCCAAACGGTGGGTCAGAGTTTAATCCCCGTGCGTATTAATTTTTAAAGCCCTACAGTACCAATAGGCAGCCCGCTCACTATGTAGAGAAGATTATCTCCACATTTATGCACCTCTAACCACAGTTGACACAGGAAGAGGGAGAAATGTTCCCTGGTATTGTACACAAAATTTTTACAGTACGATATATATTCCTAAATAATAGAATAAAAATATTTAAAATATATACATTAGTTGTACGTCGCCCTTGAAGTGATATCCAAAAAAAATAGTGCTATAGAAGTAATCCAATCATTATTTTTATTCCAACTCTTCTTTTGCCGTTAATCTTCTAATGAATGTAATATTAATTGAAAAGAAGAATAAAATAGCACTGTAAAAATCATATCTTCTCCAAGCTTAAATTTTCTAATAAAACAATGTTTATCTGAAGCGGCCTGTCAGGAATGTTTCTTTGTTGTGTTATATGTTTGTACATAATTCGATATAGAAAATGAAGTATTATTTGTACAGCGCCCCTGGGGTGATTTTTCACAAAAACGGCTCTATACAAATTATTAAAAGGATAAAACAGCAAGTGTAAAATCATGTGCGGTGTTTTTTTTTAAATATTGTGTCCTCTGCGTGGAAAATTTTATCTTCTCCAAGCTCAATCTTTCTAAGTAAACTGTGTTTATCTTAAGTGACCTGCCAGGTAAGTATGTTTCTGTATCTGTTTGTACAATATAATTAGATAAAGAATGGGAAGTAATATTTGTACAGCGCCCTTGAAATGATTTATCACAGAAACGGTTGTACATATTACCGAATTATTATTAGAAGTTTAGGGTATGCTTTCCCTATCAACTCATTACTTTATTTGGTGTATTTTTACCAAATTTTATTTTAAAGCTATCGTCTAATGCATATTTACCAAGAGTTCAATAACCTCGGGTTATGTGCACAATTAAGGAGTTCCGTGAGTTCCATTTTAACTTGTAATAATTCTAAGGAATTTCCGGTCTTTAATGTCTTTGTAAGAATTCCCTTAATTATTTGAGCCCTTATAATTTTTTTTTGTATTTCTTAAAATATGCAGTGAACCATTCTATAGTTATGTGGGAAAATTTGTTGATAACCCAGGTCACTTATTAATGTGTTTGACTTTTTAATGTATTATACTGTTTGTAATCATTTTGAAACCAGTAATTCATCGAGAAATTCCATTTTAACGGTCAACACCCAAAAATACACATTTTGTAGTCTGCCAACGCAAGTAATTCTATGAGTTATTTATCTGTAAATTCTATACGGATAGTTAGGAAAACTCAACTATTTTAATTTCAAACTATAATCATTTAATTTCTATATGGAATACTTACTAGAATTTTGGGTAAAACGTTCAAAATTGCCTTCGCTGATTTTCAAACTATTTTGGTATGTACGAGTATATATTTTTTTTATCGTAATCACATTGTGACTTGACATTATAATTTAAATAAATAAAAAATTGTTGTTTTACGCCACTTTATTTTATTTATCTTTATACATTATCGACCGGTTTCGGTTGAACTCAACCTTCATCAGCAATGCAAACAAATAAAAAGTTTATTCGTGTACGTTCCTTACGAAGGTCGAGTTCAACCGAAACTGATTGATAATGCATAAATATAAATAAAATAAAGTGACTTAATACAAAGAATTTCTTTCATTTAAAATTTATTTTTTATTTTCTGAAAATAACACTTGGCACAAATAACAATTTATTTTTAAATCTCTCATACGATTTGACGTAAAGAAACACTTTACTTCTGAATATGTGTATTTTAAATTACTACCTGAAAATTATATACATGAAAAATAATATGGGATAAAAAGTGGAGAATAATATTGACAAATCTTGAATTTGAGATATGATATCGATGAAGATGAAATAAATTGAACTGGTCTCATTATCTAATTTGCTTAAGCGGTTGACCCGGATAGGCAGAGGTCCTGGGTTCGAGTCCCAGATGCGACTGAAATCTTTTTATTTTCTATCGTTTTTTCCGTTTTAATGTTTCATTTAGGTTATGTTAATATTATTTTCTACCATGATTTTATAGACATGAATTGAAAGTTGCAAAAACAAACAAAACAATTCGTACTGAAATTTAGAACCAAACAGAATCTGACAGCAGGCATTTCGACCCCATGCATAAATAACGGAAAATGCCTTATTTCGTTAAAGCCAATGCATAACTAACACGCATTTTCCTATTTGCCACATCCTACAGAACAACAAAAACTTGTTTTGTATTCTGGGTATTATTTATCCGTGGAAATGAGGCACCATCTCGAAACGTCCTCCTTTACCTACATAATTCTGTATATTTTATGCCGAAAGGGGAAAGAATTTTTTTCTCCTAAGCCTGTCATTTCGTATTCTAGTCTTCTTGGCGACAATGGAGGGCTAAAAAAGATAATAATATATGTCAGACAATGTGACGAAAGGAATGGAGATTTGTGATAGCGCAAATCAGTGGCGACTCGTGGCTTTTGATTGATCTAGAGTGCTAAGGTGGAAAAATACGACGTTATTGATTTTAATATGTTTTAAAAAAAAAAATTATCTGAATACCACACAAGAGTCCCAACTGCTCCCAACCGTCGGGAGTCAGTGAAACTATGGCATCCCCAATTGGGAATGTTGTGATGATGAAGGTATTGGGGAGGGTCGGGAGAAGGGGCGGAGGAAGGTTGGGAAATACCTGGCTATTCAGATCTGGTCACCAAACACGGCTAAAAGCCATTTCAAGAAACGTTTCAATTCCTAATGGTGACCTTTCACCAGGGCGACACTGAGAGTATCTTTCACTCGGAACGTGCGCAATTATATTATATATTATTTTAAAATGAATTAATTGTGAAACAGCGCAAATTAATTAAATACAATTTACTCACGCACGCCGGGATTTGAACCCGCGACCTTCGGATTCATAGTTCAGAGCCTTACCCCTCGACCATGGGGACCGTTGTAACAGAAAATGTTCATGTTCTTCATGAAATCATTTTCTGTACTAAGATTTTAGTGCCCCACCTAAGTAAAAGAATCCTGAATATCTATACTCAAATTTGAAATTTTGAAAAAAAAAACGGTTATCGGTTATCATGTCAAGACTCTGATTCTAAACGCCTCCGATTATCCCTACACGGCACAACACAAATTCTAGCCCAAACAGTATAAATGCACTTGCGCGATTTGGACGGTTCGGGTTATGAA
>JAHDVE020008019.1:0-25432 GCA_022606495.2 Halesus radiatus | reverse complement strand
AAATCGGTTGGCGAAAGTAACCCATCCATCCTAAGGTGTTTTTATTGTAGATAAGTATAGACCACAAGCGGGTGTTCACACAATAGAGTTTGGACAACTTAGGAATGATACAAACCCCGTTTTATTTTCAAATAGTTAGCAAGGAAATGATCTTGAAAATGCTATTGTCCCAACGCTGGGTTTTACAGAGTTAAGCAGGTTGAGCTGGGCCGGGCTTGTAATAAATGTCAATTAAAAAGCGGGGCTTTAATTCAAGTCGTTGAACCCGGCCGTTCACGAAAACAGATAATTAAAAGCTACAAATTTTATCATGACATAAGTTTGTAAGACTTTGTTGAATCATTATAAATATAAATGGCAAAATGAGTATGCTGGTTTCATAAGATATTTTCATAATATCTACACTGTAGAATGATTTACCAAAACCCGCTATTCGAGATGTAATATATTATGTAAAATACCATAAATAACATATATATTTTATCCACAAATGATTTTAAGTAAAGGTCAAAACTGGGGGGCAAAAGGCATTGCGGAATTCTATACAAATCTGAAAGTTATTATTATTCACAAATTCAGCCATGACATGGAGAAATTTCCGGAAATTGGGGTAATAAAAGAGGAAGGTTAACAGCGGAACGTGGAGGGGTCCGATTTCAGATTTACCATTTTCATGAATTTTTCTTTAACGTAGCATTTCCGAAGGGATTAAATCATGTCTGTTTTTCTTTTAACAAATAATAACAGTTTTTTAATCACTACTCAAATGTGAATTACGACGAAAAAGACACCACAAGCAAGAATAAATTATAGATATTTATAGTAAGTGTATAAGCACCACCTAGCGTTGCTGGGCCCTTCATTTCTGATATTCTTTTTACAAGATAGTGATCAGTACTCATTTTTCAATAGGTGGTAACCAGTGGGGATTTGCAACGCAGTCCAATTGAAAGAATAAAAATATTATAAATGTGTTTTCGTAGAATGTAATCACCAACCGGTTTCGAAAAAAAATTATCTTAGTTACCAATGGCGTAGGGTTCTATATATCAATATACAGCTTGGCGCCCTCGTGGCAGCCGGCTGCGTTTTGTAGTCGCTCCCGATTTACCTTGGAAGGATCGGGAAGTTATTAATTTTCCCGGTGTAAAAATAGCATAAAATAACCGCAATAATTTTTGGGTTACATTTATAAAAATTACATAATTTTAGTGCAGTCGTTTCGGGCTTAA
This sequence comes from Halesus radiatus, assembly GCA_022606495.2. Taxonomy (NCBI): domain Eukaryota; kingdom Metazoa; phylum Arthropoda; class Insecta; order Trichoptera; family Limnephilidae; genus Halesus; species Halesus radiatus. The sequence continues at coordinate 24,200 of JAHDVE020008019.1, read as the reverse complement.
ATCAAGTTTATAATAAAAAGCCAAATATTTTGAGTTGAAATCTGCTCCGTTCTTCCGAATTAACGCATTAGACATCGGTCACATCCTTAGAGTAATAATACATCTGGCGGCGGTCGGTCGAACACGTGCGGAACTAGTGAAGTGCGGTGGCTGTAAAAATATTGTATACAACCGGGAAGTGAACCCCAACAAGAACACCAGCTGGGGCGAAAACGAGCCTTTACCTACGTCATTGAGATAGTGGCCAAGTACCTCAACAAGCACGACTTTGACCTGATCTGCCGGGTGCATCAGGTGGTAGAGGACGGGTATAAGTTCTTTGCCAAGAAGCAACTGGCACTGCAGAGAATTCGATAATGCAGGAGCAATGATGTCAGTGGACTACACGATGAAGTGCTCCTCCGGATCCTGAAGCCGGCTGACAAGCGCCTGGCGTACGTGCAGACGAACATCAATCCGACCCCTCACGCCACCAGGGGCGTAACCAAGACACAGAAGATTTTGAGGGCCCTCTGGATAAATCCCACCGGCCACCATCCTCCCCCGCCGCTCCACCCTTTTAAGAGTGTTCTGTATAAATAACTTAATATACAACTTAATATATAGGTAACTTTAAGTATTATAATAATTCTTTGTCTTAGCTTAAATACATTCTTGAATATAATGGAAACAGTCACTCTATCATTTGTATTAGCGTCTTGCAATATTAAATACATTCTTGAATATAATGGAAACAATCACTCTATCATTTGTATTAGCGTCTTGCAATATTAAATACATTCTTGAATATAATTGAAACAATCACTCTATCATTTGTATTAGCGTCTTGTAATATTAAATACATTCTTGAATATAATGGAAACAATCACTCTGTATTAGCGTCTTGCAATATTAAATACATTCTTGAATATAATGGAAACAATCACTCTATCATTTGTATTAGCGTCTTGTAATATTAAATACATTCTTGAATATAATTTAACTTCATCTCTTTATATGGTCTATAAATAATGTGTAATGATGGCCTGTCCAAAAAAAAAAAAAATAAATAAATAAATAATAATAAATTCATATAATAGACGTAATATAAGAATAATATAAGAATAGGAAGTAATATTTGTACAGCGCCCCTGAGGTGATTTCTCACAAAAGCGGCGCTATAAAAATCATCCGATTATTATTATTAATATGTTTTCTTCCTATAGCGTAAAAAATCTATATAAAAATAATAAATATAACAGTATGGGTAAATTTCTAATTAAATCAACAGATAAGGACGACTAAGCCACTCAGGCATCTATAAATTAAATTATAATAGCTGTTTTTTTTATAATGGTAAGACAGCACGTAATGTCAATATTAGAATCAAATAACACCTTAATGTTTAAATAGTAATGGTTTTACGGAATACGCCAACCACCTAATTGAAAAGATAAATACCTATGATCCCTAATATTCTACACAAAAATGGTCAACGTAACTTGTTCTATGTGGTCGAGGGGTAAGGTAAGGGCAAGGCTCTCGACTACGAATCCGAAGGTCGCTGGTTGAAATTCCGGTGTGCGCAAGTGAATTTTATTTAATTTTATTTTTCATTTAATTTTACAATAGAAAAAAAAATACAACTCAAAAAGTCCCGATAAACTACTTTTTTGTAGTTTGTCTAACGGGAGATTGTTATCAAAAACATAAAATTTACAGACAAGGTTACAAAATATGTAAAATAAAAATATAAAAAAAACAATATATAGAATAAAAACATACAAGCCATACGTAACAAGCTTAAAACATAAATATTTATAAAGAATATTACTCTAAAATATTTCTGCAAAAATATATTAAAAAAATGAAATAAAATAAAAACATAAACGAAAGCAACAAATCTTAAATAAAATAATATTTCCTTATTTCTAATGCAAATAGCTTCTTTCAGCTAGCCAAGTTTTCAATGTGTTTATTAATGGTTTAGATTTATTACAGTTTTTTTTTTATTTCAGCGGGTAACATATTTATACAACTAGGAATAATGTGTTCTAAAGTTCTTTGTCCATATTTGTTTTTATGCTTAGGAACCATTAATCCTTCATTCAAATTGAGACGAGTATTGTAATTGTGCTCTAGTCTATTTGTAGTAAATATAGGGTTATTTATGTGCTGAAATATAATTTTGTACCACAGAATTGATCTAACTGAAAGAATTTTGAGACTTTGATAAAAGTATGGAATATTATGCCTTTGTTCGTATAAACTTTTATGAGCTAATAATTTAACCAGTGAATTTTGTACTTATTGAACATGATTGATGTTTGTTTTACAGGAAAGTCCCCAGGCTGTAATTTCATACCTTATAACAGATTCCGCTAATGATAAATGAATTATTCGAAGTGTACAGATTGGAACAAAGAATTTTTATTTAAATAATCTACTAACAATTGATCTTAATCGTACACAAACTTTATTTATTTGTAAATCCCACTTAAAAAAACAATCAATAATGACACCTAAATCAACATATGATTTCACAAGTTCAACATTTTCACATGTACACGATGCAGTAATGCCATCGTGTAAACAATATGAAGTATGTGTTTTTATTTCAGGTGTAATATATACCTTTGGATTTGGGGATCTTATGTGCATCAATTTAGTTTTTTTGGCATTTATAATTAATCCAGAATCACGAGACCATTTTAAAAGTTCAATGTAGTATTTTTGTAAAAGGTCCATACATGTTTGCAAATCACTGCTAGAAATTACCAAAGCAGTATCATCCGCATACACAAAGTGCTTTACATGTCTAAAAATGTATTTAATGAATGATACATAAATAAATTTGTGTTGTTTCACAATTAATTCAATTAAAATAATACATAGTATATTTGAGGAAGTTCCTGAGTGAAATATGGTTTCAATTCGCCCCGGTGAAAGACCACCATTCAGAATTGAAACGTTGCTTGAAATGCCTTTACCCGTATTTAGTAACCAGATCTGAATAGCCAGGTATTTCTCAACCTCCCTCTTCCACTTCTCCTTCCCCTCCTCGCTACCTTCAGCCTCACAACATTCCCTAATTGTGGATGCCATGGTCTCACTGGCTCCAGACCTTTGGGAGCAGTTGGGACTCTTATGCGGTATTCACACAAACAAAAGTTTAAAAATCCTTCTTCCTTTGACGTTCTGTCTCTTTCTTTTTTATACGTTGTCCCATTCTATTACATGCAAGCATATCTTTGTCTCACTGTTCCATTGTTCGTTTCATATTTCGTCTCCCTCTTATTATATTTTATATGTCTCACCCAGAGGCGGCTCGTGACTTTTGAGTGAGCTAGAGTGCTAAGATTTAAAATACGGCGTTATTGATGTTGTTGAAGCCGAAAATAATAAAAAAAATTCAAAATTGCAATTTTTGATATGGAGATTTAGATGGTAGGTGGGGCACTGCCCCAAATTATTTTCGACTTCAACAACATCAATAACGTCGTATTTTTCAATCTTAGCACTCCAGCTCACTCAAGTCACGAGCAGCCACTGATCTCACCTATATATATATGCGCACTCTCTTTATTTGTGTTTAGTTTAAAATTTAATACTGACGAAGCTTGGGATAAGCGAAACCGGTTGGTGATGAATTTAAAATAAATTAGTGGTTCAAAACAAAGCGGTTGTTTTATTTAATAATAAATATGGATTTTTATTAAATAACAAATGGGATGTTAAATCCCATCGGCGGGTTCAAAGAGTTTACGTCATTAACATGATTATACGTAATCTAATTTAAAACAATAACACCGTTGATATCACCAGAACACGCAAAAGAACGATTGTGAAAACTCCTAATAAATGTATATAGATAAACAGCACAAACTAAGCAAAAATACCGAAAGATGAGGTAATAATATTATATGCACGCGAATAGAGATAGTGCCACAGAAGTTCAACAAAAGTTTTCAGACATTTATGGAGCATGGTGAAAATTCAATGCAAACATAAAGAAGAAGAGAAGAGGACAAAAGTATCGGGTAATTGCGCATTATATCTAGAGGTGCTTAAGGTCGTTTCGATTTAGGGCCACGATTTGGATCCTCAGGCCGATGGGAGTTTCGTCGGATTACCGTATTATCGGCCTCACAGATCCGGTACAGCGGACTGGTTAATATTAAAGCAGACCTGGGAAAAACAACGCGGGGCCGCTTTATTACCTCACTACCTTCCGCGTTCTGATCTCCTCATCAAGTCGGCTCTAGTGTCTGGTGTTGCAAGGTGCAATCAATGGATCCCGGGCTGGAACTACTACGAAGAATGTTGTCCCGCTATACCAGCTTTCATCACTGCGCACAGTGGACGAAATGAAGAAAAAACACGAATTAATTATTTGTTGATTATTTGAAGTATTATTGAAAATATTATTTTTTTGGTCTTATTAATGAATAATCACTACTTTTAAGTTAAAATTATTAATTTACACTTACGCAGGAATTTTCAACAACAAAAAGTGCAGTTTGAAGATTCACAAAAATCCCGGAATATAAGTTATATTCATTTTAAATTTACTTACTATAATTCACATTTATGAACCCAAAAACATAGGCAATATTTAGGTACATACATATTTTTTTTTAAAATGTAGAAAATTTAAGCGCTTAAGTTGTCTTCGTTGTCATCATCATTAAAATTTCCAGTCATTGGACAGAACTCTTAGTAGACTTTTCACTGAATTGTCCTATTACCATGTATAAGAATTTTATAAACGCTTGTTGGCCATAGGGCACCAATCATGTAGACGTACATAAAATCTGGCAGTGTCCGAAACATTATATTGTTAAAAACTTTTGTCGTCAATCCGCCTGACATTACTGAAGATCGCCATACTAGATGAGCATCGACACCTGTTATTTCTGAAGACAGATTGTGATTGTCAAAAAACGTCGGGCAGTGTTGCACCGAAGCCCTACATTGACATATACGTATCTACCAAAAAGTCATCGAAAATAATGCTCTTCTCTGTTGATGCAACTTTTTTTTTTTATTGCTAACAGCCTTGCCATGATTTCATTTCAAGACGATATGATGATGATAATAATAATTGCATGATTTGTATAGCGCCATTTTTGTAAAAGCATGCAACGTAGACAGACCGAATGAAAATGTGCTAACCTCACACTCTAGATTTACAACTCTACAGAGATCATTCTTTACAGGTATCGTATCAGGTCTTGCTTTACATATATAGCACAATAATTTGTGTCCAATTATTATTGTCATTGGTTATACACCTTTTTGTCGAGGTGAAAATGCTATTTGTTAAACGAACTTTGCAGTACCACTTTTCTCTGCGCCCCGAAAATTCATTTCTGCTGCTAACTGCAGTTCATAAGAACTGGGAGTCTGTAGCAGATCTTGAACTTTTTCCTGCCTTGATCTAAAACCACTTTCCTGAAATACTTTTATTGATTCCCCTAAGATTTTGAGAAGACTATTTTTTCTTACAACCACTCGCATTGTAACAGCACCTTTCTTCCATCTCTTCATTAATTGTATTGAAAAATTGATCATGTTTTTGTAAAATTTTGTGTGCAAAATTTTCGAACATGGCGTTTTGTAGTATTTTTGTATTATATATTAAATTACAAACTCCTTTCATTTCACAGAGATGGCATTTAATGCACCTCACTCTCTTATTGCTTCAAATATTTTTTACGGGGAATGAATATAATATGCCTTCCCGAAAATAACAAAAGTTTTCAAGACAATTTACACATGGCATAAAAGCCGAAACTGCAGTCTATATGTATTTATTGTTAAATGGGTGCAAAGAATTTATTGTTTCTAAAAGCTGATTGAAATATGCGTTTAAAACATACAAAAAATACAAAAATAGTGGTTCATTAGATGTTCGTTAAAATGTCACACGCATATGGAAATTGCATATAGTTTAGTAAATTGAATAAAGAATATGTTGAGGAATGTCAAACATAACAAACCCCTGAAAATTTCTCTAAATACACGACGGTCTTTACTCACGCGTAGGAGCGAATTGCATAATCCAGTGCCCAACATCCAGTTTACGACACACCTTCGCGACGTTACCAAGCAGCCGTTATGCACTTTTGACCTATCAAATTCAACATAACACAGACAATGCATATAAAGTGCTACACTAAAAATAGTTTTTTTTTAAAATTAAATTTTGAAATCAGCTTATTTCGGTTTTTTTCTTAATTTAGTCCGAAGTGCGGCGGATCGTTTACCTCGTTATGATTACTACATTCAGCTTCTCAGAAAATAATAGATAAGATGCATAATATCGGTACTTGTGTACGCTGAGGAGTCATAAAGCAATCGTACAGGTAAGTATTGTGATTTTAAAGATGTCGATTAACTCGATAGAATATTATTTTGATTCAATTTTACTACGGTTATATTTGTTTGGCTAATGACAACTGCCGCAATAAGGAACATCAGTCCATTTATTTAAAAAAAAAAATTTATTAATGTTGACATCCTAACTTAATTTTCTGTTTTTAAGTGGTTTTCATGGTTAAAATAATTGTTAAAGTTTAAATTTTTTAAAGCCCACCAAAACGCACGAAATCTATGGCTTGTTGGGTGTGACGTCACACGAGCTTTAGGATTAGCGGTTCAATAGGCGGTAATCGATATTGTATGGATTCCATCCAAAACTTCGAGAACTTTATACTCAAATTTAACTGCTTTTAATTGAAGGAAACATTGTAGAATATCAGCGTCTCGTTACTATTGTAGGTGTATTGTACCAAAGTGCAAAATACATTCATATCCGTAACTATTTAACAATTTATCAGCATTCAAAGAAAGTCCATAGCTCACTTTTTAAGAACTAGCTTAAAATCAGAATCGCTTGCGTTAATGGCCTCTTTCATTTTTCTGCGCATGCGCAGAAAACAGACGCATGCGCATTCCGCATCTGCGGACTTCAACAGTCCGTGACAGCAGTAGACAGATATTAACTTGAATATGTTGGATAAATTGAATAGGTTTGAAATATTGGTGTAACTTCAATGGCTTTAAATAAAAATATTATGCATTGTAAGAAATATGAGGTTATCATTAGAAACCCCCCACTTCCAGAATAACTGAAGAAATGATCACCAAAGTGCCAATGACATTGTTGTTGGAAGGGGTATAGATTATTATTACGTAGACAAATTCGTTCAAATTGGTATGAATTTTCAAGCAAAACCTCTCTACTGGTCGCAATAAACAATTGATTTACATTAAATTAAAAAAATAAATTAAATGGAGTTCTACGAATTAAACGAAAAAACAATTAATACCTACCCCTAATCTTAACCTTACCCCTATCCCTAACTCTACCCCTACCGCTACCCTTAAACATTCTCCGGATAACACGGATCATTTTACAAAAAACCGCGCGTACGAGTAAATCGGTCCAGCAGTTTTTTAGTCTATGGCGGATACACCTACGAACATTGCCTATTATATATTTAGATAATTATTGTTATTGATAAAGTATGCACGCAATGTATCTATGTATATGAAGTACCTCTTTCCTTGTGGCCAAGACACCGAGGCGTCGGTACTAAAGTAAATTCAATAATAATATATATTGCATCCGTCAATTACGGGCTTTACAATCTATTTCAGGCAAGGTGACAACTAACAAGGATGAATGGTCGGGACGATGTAGGCCGCAAGATGACCTCTAGGAACCAAATTGGTCCTGATTTAGCTAACAAAAGGTCAAATTTAGGATTGGCGGCATGGCTTCTGTCGGTCATTATACTGATGACGAACATTTTGATACAATAACCGATTACGGCTATTTAAATCTCGATATATGATAATTACTAATGATTTTTAGAGGCCTTTAAGGTTTTTCTTTGTGTCTATGCCATCTTTAGGGAATTTGTACGGAGGGTTATTTTAAGAGAAAGGCTTAATAATAATAATATAATAATAACAAAGCATTTATATAGCGCAGTTTTGTGTTATTTCACTTCAAGTGCGCTTTACTATAAATAAACTTAAACATGATTAAATAACTCCATTCAGTGGTATTCCTACAGTGCTATTTTTACATACTATTTATACATTCTTAACATATTACATACATTCTTGCTTATTCTTAATATTACTCCTACAGTACTCCTTAGGTGCATATTCATAAAAAAAAATTACATTATATTATACAGTATACATATGGCTATACAACAATAATACATTCACAATATTACTACAAAAATAGTAACATTTTAAGACAGGAGTCGGATTATGTTCAGCAATACCGGACTTCACATAAATTTTTTTTTTTTAGAAAATATATATTCGTAGGAAACCGAAACCAAACAACTACCAGAGGCTCGAGGAAATGACTTTTTAAAATAAATTGAAAAGAAATTAAAATTTATAGAGAGAAGGATTTTTTAAATAAGTTTGTTTTTAAGGCTTAATTTGGGATATGGGTACAGCAGCCCCGAGAACTATTTATTGAATAACCAACACCACACATACGTCACCCCAGGTGGTTCGCTACGTTTGGTAACTTAGCAGGTGCCCAGGTTCATGGGGTGAGCATTGGCCAGGTCTTGGCAGCGGATGTGTCTACCCATCAACTGTGTGGCGGGCCGGATTGGAGAGGCCAGTTAAGGGAGACCCTTTGACCTCTCCAGCCGGACTCTCGACCCATCGCGTTGCTCTGCAGTGGACTACCCACCCTACCCTACCCACCCCTCGTACCCTTTTCCTTCTCAGAACTTCCTCTACTTCCTTTACTTGAAAAAAATCCTCCACACAGCATCCCCGATGACAGAGGACCTAAGGGAAATTATTTTCCTCAGGGTCTCCTGTGTAGAGTTAATGTAAAAAAAAGTGAACCCGAAACTGAGTCATGAAGAGATCCATGTTGCAGGAGGGAGAAAACACAAAAGGCGTTCATAGAAAATCCCATTTTCATGCGGCAATGTACAACCCTATATAATGTCAGGCATATTTGGTATATCTACGGACTCTACACCGGTACCGAAGGGATCACACATCGAAATATCTTTCACTGAAATACTGTGTTCCAAAGATTACGATCCGCGTACTATGGAAGAATGTATCAGACATACTCGTGTGTAATTACCAAACTCAACAGCGCACATGCGATTTGTAGAAAACACCTACTATAGTAGTAATGAGCTATATACAATTAATGTACTCGTACAGTACGCCTAGCTTCTGAGGCTTTTTGTTACAATGATAACTGTCAGCAATAATATACTCTTATTACATATAAACCAGATTCTGCACGCAGTGCACAACAGTGAAATGAGGAAACAGACAAATTGGGATGATTATGTGGACTGATTAAAATTGATGCGGCAGGTGCGGTGCAGTTATTCTCTGAGCTAACACACTGCTTTTGAGATCTAGGCAACGATTATAAATGCAGGAAAAGAAATTGATGCAGTACGAAGCATCGTGACACAAAAAAAACTAGCTATAAAACTAGTTATAACCAGATGGTATAATAAACAAGCAAGTGAAAGAGAGTTATGGACGGACCGACTCGAGAATTTAACAAAAAATATTCACCTTGATAGGCGGCGAAAGTGATCAATGGGGAAATGTAAGGAACAGGAGTCACTGAATAATAAAACCCTTCATTTATTCTTATTACTTGAGTTACTTCAGTAATTTTTCAGAGCACTCCGAAAAAGAACGCGCATTCATAAACAGACATAACATAGTGGGGCAGCGTTCATCGGAACTAAAAGCAGGCCGAATTTATGTAGAAGATGAAGGGGCTTTATGTAGAATAATATTTAAGCAAGTTTACGGTTACCAACCTTTTGAGGTTGGGAGATACTTTTCGTCTTAATTTTCATAGCGATCGATTTCTTATGAATCAAAGTAAAGTCAAACAATACCATCTAAAAAGGGTCCCTTAATTTGACCATCAACCCTCTTCAGTCTTCACTAACAGATAAGCAAGAATCTAGCAAAACCAATTTGTACTATGATCAGAATGCTTTTTTTTTATTTAACAAAAATATATAATTTTTAATTACATATTTCCGAAATCGTAATTAACTCCATCCTGACTCTGAGAGGTGTGCAACATTCGACCTAGACAATTGCGAACAAGTATCAAAAAATAGTTGAACATTAATGAAAGGCCCGAAATATGCGGTCACAATTGATTTATTTACCTTTTGACTACAAAAAAAATTATTTGTTGGTTGAGAACTGCCTCGAACGCTGGAGCGCGGTGTGTGGCAACAGTGGCGTGCATTACTCTATAACCGAATGTAGCCTGCGTATAGTTTCTCAAAATCTGCTAATAAGATGGATATTATATTATCATCTTTCGCTGGTTGTGGCCAACTGAATAAATCAGCGTACAAGTTCCATACATGTTTGCAGTGGCGTGCATTGCTCTATGACCAAAGGTAGGTTGTGTGTAGTATTTCCAAGTTCGGGTATGGATTGTACATTGAATATTTGAAAATGGCAATTTTTGTTATCTTACTGAAAAATGTAAATATGTCATATAGAAACAATTTATCAATGTAAAACGATTGCGACATAAAATATTCACAAATTTGTACAAATATATAACTTTTTATCAACAAAAAAAATATGGTTCGTTTTTATTAAGGTAGGCACAGCTTTTTAGCCTTTATGAACTGTATGCTACTGGTGGACAGGGCTATTGGGATGGACCAAATTTTGGTTCGCTATCGCGATAGACCGGTGGGAGTTGTTTTACACTATTATTCACACTAAATATATTGTATGTATCCAGTGGCCGCTCGTGACCTTTGAGTGAGCTACAGTGGTAAGATTAAAAAATAGGAAGTTATTGTTGTTGAAGCCGAAAATGTTTTTAAAAAAAAATTATTTTTTTTTAATATAATTTTCGGCTTCAACAACAATAACTTCGTATTTTTTTAATCTTAGCACTCTAGCTCACTCAAAAGTCACGAGCCGCCACAGTATGTATGCTCTTATTTTATTCATTCCTTACCTTTTCACAAACAATAAATTGAAGCCAAAGGGATATTCCAGTGTAGAAAATCAACGTAATTTGAAGAGTTTTTCAATATATTATGTAAATTAAAATCGAAGATCGAAGGAGCATTCACAAATGAAAATTAATATCATAAATGATTTAATTAAATACTCAAGCAGAACACACTTTGGCCTTTCGTTTAAGGGGGGCATTTTTGGTGAGTCTTTTTATTATAAGCTTAGAAAAATATAAAGTATCAGACCTTAAAAAAATATTTTATGTGCAAAATCTCCTACTTACGAACCCCTTTTCCGATATTATCGTATTGTTCATTGTGGCAAATTAATTTTCCTAGAATATGACCGAAAAATATTTTAATAATTATGCCTGAGCTTTACAAAATAAAATAAAATACGCATTTTGGTGATATTTTTTTGCGTAAATCGAAACATGCGGGCGGTAGTTAAGCGGGATTTTCAACCTTTTCGCCGCCTGCATAAGGAGTGCATGATTTCGTTCGAATTTTAGGAAGTGGATCCCCTTAATACAAAATGGCCCCCAAGAGAGAGAGGTACAATATTGCATTGTGGTTTTTAAACACAATGGAGTATCGATATATAAATATTTATCAGGAAATTTTGCTTTTCACGGCAGATGTATGATTCTATAAACTACAAGATGGCTTTCAATAAAGACGAGAGTTCCGAACTTTATAATAGTTGAAGCTGGCGGTACGTTGGGCTTCTTAGTCAGTTTATTTCCAACGACTTGGATAAGGGATAAAAAGCAATGAAAAAGTGAAACCATTTTTAAAGATGTTAAAATGACAGTTTTTCTGATTTTATTAACAGCACGGGAAATCCAAGTGAGGATATAATTTTTTAACTTGTTTTAAAGAAGCGAAACTAACAGTCCACAATGAAGTGCTGATACCAACTCTGATGCATGGTAGTGAGGCACGGAATTGGCAGAGGAAGGAGTAAATTCGACCGAATGCTGTAGAAATGAGATCTTTGAGGCGAATGTGTGGTAAAACTATGTATGATCGTGTGAAAAATGTTGAGATTCGTAATGAATGCAAGGCTGATGTAAGCGTAATGAGTAAGGTTAAGAAAGTGATGATTAGATGGTTTAGGTATGTAGATCAAACGAACGAAGAAAGGAGTGTAAAGAGAATATATGACAATAATGTGAATGGAAGAAGTCGGGGACACCCTAGGAAGACATGGCACGATCAAGTTAATCAAATACTTGAGTCGGGCCATGACAGAAGACAGAATAACAGAAGAGAATGTGTGAATGTGAATGAAGCAAGAAGTGTATGCCAATATCGAGTTGTTTGGAGGACAGTTCTCTCTGCCTACCCCTGCGGGGAAACAGCGTGATCGTGAGTTAGTTAGAATAAAAAAAGATAATAAAACAGTATCATTATTATTAATCCGAAGTTACCGGAATAAAAAGGCCACGGTCAATCGTCAGGAGCTATAAACTGTTGAACAATGAATGGCTCACCGTCACTCGACAGTGCCAATGGGGCAATCGGTTTTGGACCTGACAACCTTGAATTCTTTAGCAAAGTTCATCAGCTGCCCGTTCACAAAGTTTGCGGATAATCTTTAAGGCTTGGTGGCTGCATCGATTAGGCAACAGAGATGTTCGTTCATACTTTTATTCGATAAAGTCACAAACACTGCAGCGCGCGCACGTTCGGTAATGTACCATATATAATACGAGTATGTACCATGAATGCTTCGAACATCCGTTGCATGGACCAAATCATAAATATTTATAAGTAGATTTTAGGGGGATACAAACTCACTCATATTAAAAAGCATTATATAATATATGGATATCATAAGTACATCGTATATTACAAACTGTTTTTAATGACGAGTATAGAGCAAGTAGGCCATGCGGGTTAAACGATAAACATTTAACAAAACGCATAATATGATGTGGTTATTGTTATTAATTCAAGTGCGATTTGCTAACTATACCCCATTTTCATCCAAATAACATTTTTTCTATGGAAAGAAATAAAACTAATCTACTGTTCAATTTTTATTGGAATTGAAAACTTATTGAAGCTTAAAAACCTCACTGTAATATAGGATAGGTATATCCGAGACACTATCTAGATTGCGAAAAAATTCGAGTAGAATCTTGCAGTCAATATAGAAAAATACATGGCAATTAATTGAAGGTGATATTAACAATCCTTGAATTGAAGTACGATATTGATAAAAATGACGGAGAACGGTGGGGTGGCATTAACTCAATTGGATAGACCGAGAGGTCTAGGGTTCGAGTCCCAGATGTGACCGTTACCTTTGTTTCATATTTCATTTGAGATTTGTTAATATTATCTTTAATCTACCGTATTTAAAAAAATTAAATCTATAGTCAGATTTATTCCACCCAAACAATCGTACTTTTGAAAAAAAACAACCAAAAACTTTTTTATTCTGGAACATCGAAATGGAAGTCACGGCACAGTAGAAGTTTAAAAATACATCGAAACGTAGAACTGAATATTACACGTCGGTCAGTTATTTCTGGTTGTTTCAAATAAAACTTTACAATTAGGTATCTGAAAATTATTTTCTAAATACACTAAATTACTTAAAATTCAGCGAATAAAAGATTTCCGGTGATTTTTCACGGGTAAAACAAGCTAGACATGTACATAATAGCACCGTATAATATTTTAAAAAAAACTTACCTCAAACGGAAGGAAAACTATTATGTTGAATTGTGTTCCAGCAATTTCAGCACCTGTAAAAAGAAGAAAAAAAAGTTAAAATATATGCAGAGGAGAGAGACTGTCAAAATATATAGATAGCGGAAGATTAGGGGAGGATTACTAATGATGATTCACTTTTTTCACACATTTGCAAATAAATGGTAACGACCTGCAAACAACAAAACACGCCGGCATTACTTTCACATTTCAAAAGGTTGGTTCATAAAATTAATTTAATATAACTTAAAGCTTGAAAGGTGCGTAACGTTGAGCGAAAAGTACGTTCAACAGCGCTGGTGACATCGAAATAGTGAGTGAAATGTTAACTTAGCTGTCGCTCAATGTGTTTTTCGAAAACGGCCGTTAAAGCTTTTGCTGTTTTAACATTCTTTTAAGAATCAATAGGTATACTTTATCAAAAATATTCCTATAAAATAACGAATTATGCAAAGCCATTGTTTAGATCAACGTAAGTAAAACAATTTTACCTGACATGTTTTTAGTGTTTTGACAAGTAAAAATTCAACTCCCTTAATTAATAAATATGTTACAAAAAATCGAGTAAATATTTTAACTACAAACAACATATGAAATACATAATTGTTTGGGATTTTTTTTTGCAGTTACAACGGTTTTCCACTCAGCGCGCGAAATGTACCTATTATGAGCTTTTTTGTGGTGAGTAAATTATTACAGTAAAAACGGCAGCCACCATTAGAGCACCAGGTGACAGATTTTATTTTAAAATTGACACAACTTTACAAGAAGAGCCAAAAAGAATGATTTCCTAACGAGTCTGGCCACTTTGAAGGTAAAAAGTCTCAGGTGAGTAATAACATAGTAATATGTCGCGGTTACGAATATCATAGCGAAAGTAACGAGTTTAATCTTTTTGGAGCCCAGCCCAGGTTTAAAAGTGGGGTGTACAGGCGTACCGCTGATAGCTCCGTTGAAACCTCTCCCTTTGTCTCATAAACAATGCACGAAACAGAAAGAGTGGTTGCAACGGTGCTCCCATAAGTATAACCATAGTGGGGAGTAGGCAGTGGGGTGTGTCGGGTGTTTGTCCGGATGAAGGTTTATAACGGCTTCCAGTTTCACCCACCAAACGGGGTGGAGTAAAGACACTTAGTAAAGTTAACCTGTGCAAATTAATTAAACACAAGATCTTTATTTCCTCGTGGGTGCCATTACGCACACAATTTTAATGTTTATATATCAAACTGTCTACGTCTGTTATGTTTATAATAAATGTTACGTGTTTACTTTATCACAATCCATTATACTAATTATAATTGTTTTTTTTTATTACACTGTATTGACTCCATTACGGCGAGTATTAATGTTATCTGGTTTATAAAATAAATCCTAAAAAATATGAAGCAAACATCTGATTGTATGAAGCAGCGAAAGCTCACGAACCCGTGATATGAGCTGACCTCACGAAACTTGCATGTACAACCTTTTCAACTGGAATTATGTATTTTCATGTATAAACATCATTTCCATCACGAACTATGGAGTTATTATTAAGACACCAAACATTTTCAAACGTTCCAAATTTTTCAATTATTGTTTACCTTAACGGTCAGCACTCGAAAATACACACCTTGTAGTCTGCTAACGCAAGAAAAACTACCAATGATTTATCTGTAAATTCTACAAG
The DNA here is from genome assembly GCA_022606495.2 of Halesus radiatus. Classification (NCBI taxonomy): domain Eukaryota; kingdom Metazoa; phylum Arthropoda; class Insecta; order Trichoptera; family Limnephilidae; genus Halesus; species Halesus radiatus. The sequence goes on along the minus strand of JAHDVE020008019.1, from coordinate 8,795 downwards.
GGGAGTGAAGAAATTGTATAAGGTTTCAAAAGACAAAAATCCTCAAATAGTAATATTTTAAATTCTGTATGAAATACGTAGGTACGCGAATGTTAGGTATTCGTTCCAAATTAGTTTGATTGGTTTTCAAACTGCACCTATTTTCAGACATTTAAAGTGATATTTAGGGACATTTTCGAGTGCTGGTCCTTAAGGGGAACGGCTGCGGTGCCTATTTCATACAATACTGAATTTTGGATTGGAGGCCAAAATACCCATTCAAACTGAATGATCTATTTTTTTTTAATTAAAGGTTTCATAAATATCTAGTACGGATGAGAAGTATTTTATTTATTTTTGTTTTACCTTATGAAATATCGGTCATTAAAGGAATTGATTTTTCGTGATCTTAGAGGGATCTTTAACGATTATTTAGGGGGTAACGGTGATTTAAAAAAAAGTTTTAACCCATCTGCTTTAAAAATATAATGAAACATAAAAAATAAAATAAAAATATATTAAAATACGCATTTAAATTAAATTTAAAACGACAAATTTACGGTGGAACACAAAAAATGTATGTAATTATACTTACATAGCAAATGTGACATATTTATTAAAAAGTACGATAAACCCGCAAATAATTCTCTAAGCTGCCTCTAAAATGATGAAAATTGATTATTTTTTCATGGCACATACTTAAAAAATAAAAATAAATAAAATACTTCTCATCCGTACTAGATATTTACTAAACCTTTAATAAAAAAAGTAGATCATTCCGTTTAGGTGGGTATTTTGGCCTCCAATCCAGGCACCACAGCCGTTCCCCTTAATTAATCTTACCATAAATAAAAGTAGTTAAAAATTATGTATAAAAAATTAGGTCAAATTTTTAATTATTGTGTGTAGTGGGTAGGTGCCGCAAGGTTTTTACCATTAAGATAAGATAACTTGATCCCACTATCGCAATTTTTCTGACAGTCAAAATAACACATATCATCAGACATTTGACATTTACGTGGGTACAGTTTTAACGGTCTATTTCTGTGAAAACAAAATACCAAAAAAGTAGGTAGGTACCTACTAAAAATAATCAACAAATTTCCTGTATATTTTCACCGCCGTAAAAAATTAGCATAGCCTTCTAATTTCCATTTAATATTCCATCGGTCAGTGGAATTTTCAGTTTACGCCAAAGTGAGAAATGTTTGATACCGTGATATTATAATAATTAAATTACAGTCATTTTTCGTTTCTCCGTGAAATTTGATTACGGAAGGCTTCCCACCGCAGACCCTCGCCAGTATACAGTACGCAGGTAGAGAAACAGACACCAGGTACATGAGCAGTGGCGTGCACAGAGTTTTTAGTCAGGGTAGGCAGTAGGAAAAATAGCGAATTATGTAAAAAAAAAAAAAAAACAGATGTGGAAGTTTTCGCTAAGAATGGCTAAGCTGCTGGCTATAGCCGATGTCGGTTGGGATTACCTGCCACATCAAATATCCAAATAACCGCTTCAATTATGAATATGACAAGCCAATTACTGGATATAAATTTTTTCCTTATTTTTCTACCGCCTGAAAGAAAGCCAACATAATATGATAATTATTGCGTTAATAAAGTTGTACTAATTACTAGAGGTACCAACAAATAGAACTGATTGTAATATTTGTAATTTGCACCAAAAGGCGCAGCCTTTTTCGACACCAACACAAACGAGTCTTCCCTCAAACGCGTATTGCGCACACACTTACATTTGTTGTGTAGAATACAGTCACTATTTGAACGACATGTATGTCTGGAACTTCGCGCATATTTTCGAAAGTGTAGATTGATTTCGTGAAATAAAAGTATTTATATTTTTTATGCGAGTAAGGTAGGGTAGGCAATGCCTATGCACGCCTCTGTAGAACATAGGTAACATATAGGTAATGGTAATAGGTAGCGTCTTCAACGGTTATACACGTAATCAGAGGTAATTGCGTAATTCCGTGATTATGATTTCACGTTGGGTAATTTTTAGCTTGACTCAGGCAGTGCCTGGCGTGCTATTGATCTCGGGTTCCCGGCCAAAAGACCTGCCCCTTTTACACGCGACTATCCAGACGACAGGAACTAGATAAACAGTGCGATAAACCAATAACAAAACGCTACAATACTATGTGTGTAGAAAATAAACGAATTCTTAGAGCGCGGGTAAGGGTAGGTAAGTTACGAAAACTGACGGATTTTGTGAAGTTTCGTTGTGGAGGCGGGGGAGCAGGGCGGTGGAAATTGATGGAAATTCTAATGAAATAAATAATACTCTCATAAATCCTGTCGGGGTTTCTCAACGAGTTATTACGTAAGTATTTGGAAAGCTCGCACACATACCGATGCTTCCCGCTTCACTGTGTAAAAGCAATACCGATACAAGTCGATATTTGACATTATTGAGTTAAATAATGGCATAATATAATCAATTTTTCTCTTTTCTTCGGTGCACTATCAAACTAACTCAAAAATAATAAAATAATATTTATAAATTAAGTTTTATATCTCTATAGAAGCAGTTGCATTATATGATTTTTTTTTATTATTAAAAAACCTTTATAACTTTCTTCCACTTGTTTATTTAAGACCGGACCGGTTTCATCTTATAACAGGCATCTTCAGATTGGTAAAATTAAAACTAAATCTATGGTATATATAGTATTTATGTCAGGACTGAGCCCTTATTGCTCTATCTAATATTGTACATTTATGACTGAGAAATTTGTATTTTTGTTGACGCAACGACTTGACAATTATAAATTACTTTCGGATTAGTTTATTACCTGCTGGAAGACGGATCACATTGTGTTGCTTTACTAAATATATGGGTTTTACTTCATTTTTATATAGTGTCGATTGTGCCAGCTTTATTTTAAACAGACGTTTTTTGTTCTGTGATCTCTGTCTTGTTTGATAAATGAGCTTTATTGTAGTTTTTATTCTGTAGTTACGTGAACTATGGGTAACCAGGTAAATTAACGTGAGTTTATTTGTAAAATGATTATTATTTTATAATAGGTACACATCAGGTTAGTATCCTTCGTAAAGTTCTCCTTAGATGTCGGCGACAAAATTCCCCGTTACATTTTACTTTGGTATTTTATATGTATTTCCTATTTATATCCACGTGTTGGATACTATTATTGCATACAAGTAAAGCTAAACTACAACGGATACATAATAGGAGAGTCAGCCTTACTCTGCAATTGACTATTCATTTCATACTTTTTAGTTACATTATGGATTGCCAGTTTGGCAAAATACTTTTTTTTAACCCCAATACATATATTTTGAAACCACTCTGTTTCCTTCGCTGTCCTTTATCTATTCCTTCTCCTTGTTTTAGTTCTCACTCCAACACCAAATGACCAAAATTCTTTCGGCATTTATTAGTCTAACTATTGTAATTAAAAAAAAAAATTAAATCAATTTAGAGGCTTAAACAAAGTAGGTGTTTGTTTAATATAATGTTTTCCGCGACTCGAGTGAGTAAAGTAACACAAAGATTTTTACCACATAAACCTTATAAAATTGATAGCTACATCCTAAAATATTAAAAGGCATTTATCTGCATTACTACATAGTTTTACTGGTATCGGTCTTGCCCCCATACAGCGTTCTCTCTAGGTCGAGCAAAGTAATTATTTCGAACATTCTTAATTTCTTGAGCGATAATTTAGATATACTTTCGGTCCCTCGGCGGTCTCGGGTCTCGGTGGGGAAGACAACGCTTGTTATTATCATTTAATAATAATACACTTTCACAGCAGGCTTCGAACTATAATGGCTGGCGGTTTCTTTGAGGTCAACTAACATAAATTATCCGAGATGCTTTCATCAAGCCATAAATAACAGAATAAAATACGGGAATTCTATGAAAATTTACAACAGCCGAAAACGTGCCCTTTAACTTTGCTTGGAAACAAGATGGATCCAGATTTATTATATACAAATATTATTACAACTTTACTACTGATAGGAATTAAGCCGTGGGCGGAACCATTGTGTTTTTTGTGCCTCACTGCCGTAAGAAATCTTTCTCGTGTTTTCTAGAGTCTGGCTTAGCCACCCTTCACCGCCCCCTCCCGGAGCGGGCGGGTGGCAGGGGAGTTACGTATTCAGAAAAAGGCTTCCAAATGCCAACATAATCAGAAGACATTCAAAAAAGCAGTCCGTGACAAATTGTGGCCACGTGCCAAGTCTGCGGGATGATGTAAGGTGGCGCAGATAAGAATTTGTATTCCATTAGGTATGTTAAAAGATAAAAAACGCAAATTTTTAAATAGAAATGTCAAAGGGAAAAAATAAAACCTACACGTATTTACAAAGTACCTACTCTTGTGTTTGTCGTTCAGTAATAGGTATCCATAATAATGACTTAATAATAACAGGGCAACCAACTATGAAGCACAAATATGGTATGTTTGGAAACAAGAAGAACATAAAAAACGCGAAGTGAGCGTGTTTCGTGATCCAAAAGTCTGCCATTCGGACCTTAAAATTACTAATACAAAAAATATTTCATCATTTCACTTCGATAAAATGGAATGGTAATATACAATGCAGTCAGTGTAATAGAGCCAGAGTGATGTATTTTCATTGGCTCTATATGGGCTAGAACTAAAAAGTACCAAGTCAAAGGAACATCGGCTTTCATTTAAATCTCCGTGGAGGGTGAACACTTCTAGTGAAAATTATTTATTTTATGAGGCGTAAATTCTCAAACGGTTAATTCTGGCGCTATGAAATTTGCACGGCTTTTGTCTCCAGAAGACTCCATATTTTTACCATTAATATCAAACTGATAATGTAATGATGCCCTTTATAAAGTATCAAAACAGTGTATAAGTCTTACTTATAAGCCATTAGTAATACATTTTAGCTGTAAGGTGTTGGTTGTACGTCAAGTGATATGTTATTTAATTAATTGTAAAGTGCCCTTGAGGTGATTTTCCCACGAAATAGAAGTAATCCAATTATTATAATTACCATCAGCACAGGTGACAATAAGGAGTTATTTTATACACCTACTTTATAATATGTTTTCGACCTTTCACTTCTTTTTCATTCTTATTATCATTTTTGCGAGATAATGTATGTTGTTGTTTATTGTACTTATTGATTATTATCGCCATGTAAACATGCATGTATGTTTTGGGCTAATTGCCTCTTTTATGTACTAAAATAAAATATTGTTAAATTGTTAAAAAAATCTGAAACCTGGGTCAAGTCGAGTAGTAACTGAAAGGAATAATATATAAAACCTAATAGAGGAAACCTTACTCTAAGGAGGAAACCCATGGTTTTAATTTTATGTATAAGCCGACGGTATCACAAACAAACAAAAAAAGCTTGATAAGCCGGCATAAATACTTAATTACGGACGAAAAAATAATTTTATCGTGAAAAACTCGGAATTTCATCGGAAGGCATAAAAAAATTATAATTCGAACGAGAGATGGAAAGCGACACCTCCAAAATGTCAAAGCATTGTCGGCAGATAAGATAACCCAAAATAAAAGCTAATATACGTTGAGACTCAGGGGCAGACGGCAGTCTCGGCTAATCTTTTAATCGATAGACCGACACCGGTCCGTACGAAGACTAATGATTAATGAATGTTTCGCTAAGTTTGCCTTTCCACAGTTGGTAATCGAATAAAACTATCATATGTTACTTGAGATTTGTAGGGAGCGAGTTCAGCCCAACTGAAACTGGATTATGGTTGATTAAGAAGTTTTCTACACCTTTATACGAAGGTTGAAGTAATGCAATAATAAGTACTGTTTATGACGTTTGTCGTCACATAAAGATGAACTAGGTATTTCCTTTCACCGTGAATCATACATGGTATGGAACGTTGAAATATTTCATCTCGCCATATAGATTTGGTCTGTTCTCCGTCCGTTAGTTTCCGTTCACGACGAATGCGGGCGATGCAGTGAAGCCAGCGACCTTGAAGAGGTCATCCATGCTTCGCTAGGGAAAAAGAGGTCAGATGAAATGCTAGCGTGATAAGTGCAAGTCACAAACCGGAACGGGACCGAAACATTACGAACAGAAATAAAACGCTGTACATTATCGGGTAAAGATAAACATTTGTGCATTTTAGACGTCGCAGACACGCTTCGCGGCTAGATTGAAGTTTCGGAATGAGATTCGTCGCCCTTCTTCGGCCCGTTAAGCCTTACAGCTGTGTTAGATCTAAAAATATGCGCAAAGACAAACACGTTTAGATAAGCAAAGATTGTCAGCCTCCTGGATTTTTGGTGTAAAGCTACTAGGAAGGTGTTAGAAGTAAGGCGTGGACGACACGGTAGAACATGACATGTGATGTTTACCCCGGAATAACATACTCTATTAAAAACAAACAGAGGTGGCCGCGTGTCCCCTCGAGAATTTGTCGGGACGAACAAGATACCGCCACCAACTGTGTCCGGGGTATTCAGTTCCCTAAACAAAGCCCCAGACCAACATACTCTCCATAAAAAAAAGAACACACTCGTTCAAGCAACTGGTAACTGACCAACAACTGACATCGCAGAGCTTACAGGTAAAGAATTTCTCTTTTCAGACCTGTGCCGACGTACAGATGTATTATTCGGGGTTGACGCATGTCGTTAGCAAATGACATGTGGACTCGTTGGGTAACAGTATTAGCATACTGTCTGCTAAAAGCGTACAACTGAATACAGCCATACTTTGATTATACTCACATGTATATTTGAAAGGTAATAATAATAACATATTTTAGTGATATTTCACTTCGAGTGCGCTTTACTTATAATAAACTTAAAAATAATTATTAACTAACTCCATTCAGTGGTATTCCTATAGTGCTTCTTGCATACATGTTTATTTTTATTTTATTTTTTATTGTGTATAACATACTGCGTGGATTTACTATGCACATGAACAAAACAGTAATGTGTAATTTCAACATGAAATTATATGGAATGACAAGAATTAAAATACATGTTTTGCATGTCTCTTGAAACCTTCAGGGTTTGTGTGGAACATATCAAGAGAGATGGTATTTAGCAGCACCTGTGCTGAGCTAATACGTCTGTTTTACCATGTGGTATAAATCGTAATTTATTGTTAGGCTGCTCTCTGACGGTCCGCTGAGGAATGAACATTTCACTCGTTACTGCAGACACTGCACAGAAAAGTCAAGTTTGCTAAAGTAAGGTAACGGCTTGCAACGCAGTCCATTGTGGGACTTTTCTGCGCAGTGTCTCCAGTAGCGAGTGAAATGTTCATTCCTCACCGGACCGTCAGAGAGCAGCCTTAATTTAACCGTTAGATTTTGGCCTAGCGCCATCGCGCTGTAAGCTTTAGTTACGTAAATTGCGAAGCAGCGCTATAGCGCTGTACTTTTAAGCGTGCTTTTTGTCGTCCTCTGGAAAGCGCGTGTTCAGTTAGAGCGTGGTATATTGCAGTTGGCGCGTGTCTTGATAATTGTATTTATTGTTTATCCTGTTAAAACAAATACACCCTAAAGTGAATCGATATGTTTCACCATGTAGGAATTTAGTTCTATTGCGGATGATCGTAATGTACCAAATGACAGCGGCACTACGGACGACGAGACCTTTGTTCCCTTAAATGAATGTGTGCAGCAAAGCAAATGAGATAAGACGATTCAATCTCATATGCGCTCGCTGTAAAAAGGGACTACATGGACCACGGGAAAACACAATTGTGAAGTGAAATAATCTTACATTTTTGTATTTTTTAATATTTTTTGTAGATGTAAATGTGTAGTTTTTTTATTGGAATTATAATATTCATAATATTCATTCTTCCCTTGTATAATTAAAAAAAATATATTATTAAAATTATTGATATTTGTCCAAGTTATTACATTTTTACTGAATACCATACTTTTTTATTATTTAAAAACACTACGAATATCTGTAGCAATTTACATATATACTTCCAAAATAAGCATAGCACTAAAACGGTTAAAATAACTAAAACAAGGAGAAGATACAAAATAACATATATTATTTGCGCGAGAATTTATTCGAGCATTTGAAAATTGACGAGAGAGAACAAAAGTGGTTTTCTCGTGAACCGTGAACACCGCGGAAATCTTGTGAAGGTCGAGAAAACCCAATAACCACCACAAATTATTGTACTTGATTATAGAGGCTCTACAACAAAGCACGACGAGATCCAAGAGAACAATGAAAAATGTGTCTCAAGTCTTGCAGACAAAATAGGGTGATCTTTGGAGGAGGAAATTCGTATTGCGGGTACAGAAGGATTCAATCGTAGTCGTTATTTATAAAGAGACCATTTTGAAATAATGACATTTTAATATGTTTCAGACTGCTTCGTTCCAAGTTCCCAAGCGATTACATTATTACGTTACAGAGTAAACATGTTGTGAAGACCTTGGGCATGCAACACATCGGCGAACTCTGGAGATACGCCTAGTTTTTTTTTCTTGCTGGAATTCCAACAATCATCGTATAAGATTAAAGTGAGGATTTACAGGTTTGTCTCAAATGAAAATACAGAAATTAGAGATGAATTTTGTCGTGTAAAGGAATCGGCTATAATTTAACTAAGCGCCAAATTAATGATAGCCCTTTGCCGTCAAAATAATACTTCAGCACCAAAAATTTGCCAGTAATTTATGGGTTGTCAATTTTCCTCTAAAATATTTTTTAATCCGGATATTAATCATCCAATACTTACCATAATGTATTGCCACGGGAAATCATATTCTAACAGTAAAATTAATATGAGCATTGGGCAGTGGCGTGCGGTCC